>VWZG01008372.1:50265-90710 GCA_013396735.1 Grallaria varia | reverse complement strand
ATAGCAGGGCACTTAATTTTCAGGTTATAAATAATTTTGATCACTGCACACTCCAAAGTCATATATCAATTCTGAGGACAGCTCTTTCTGTCAAATACACAAATCCAAATTCAGTACAAGCTTCAATTTCTTAAAATACAAATAAAATAGTTTTTGCGAAGGAACACACACACACAAAAATATTTAAGTCCACAATTCCTTTTTAAAATCAGGAACGCTGAACTAGAAAGGACCACCTGCACTTTTCCTATCTCAGCCATCACTCAAAATTTAGGATTTTTTTTTTTTCTATTCCCAGCTCTAATTCATTTGTAGCAAATTACATCTACCCTTCCTTCAGGTAACAGCATACAACTGTGATCTTTATTAAAATCAAACTAACATGTCACAGCTTCCCCTATTTTCACCAAATAGTTCAGTCAACAATAAAATCTTGTTCCTGCATGCTGGAGTTAAAAGTTCAACTCAATGACTGCAACAGATGTCTACTTACATCCTTAAACAGTCAACTGACTTGCCTGGTGTTGTCAGGGAAGTCTACAGATGCCTGACACAACCCTGGAACTTTAAATATGCAAGAGCCTGTATTTCCTATCCATGGCAAAGGACTTTTACATGGATTTCACAATAGAAGGCATTTGTGTAAGTAAAGATGAGGGAAACTGACAGCTAATAGAATTGTTCCAACACCACTAATAATGTTTATTTTGCCTCTACTTTTTTATGAGGTTTTTTTTTTCCCAAAGATTTTAAAGACAAAAATACATACATACCCATATACACGTCTACATGTTTTTATATGCACAGACTTGTATGAACCCAATGTTTCCATTTTTACATCATTTTACTAAGTAACTCAAGGCACAGTTACATAATTTAATATATCCAAATGTAATAGATACTACTGGCAACAACTGCAGCCCATCATGAAAAGATCTAGTTTGCACTGCACGAAACAAGTAGACTTTTTCCTGATGAAGATGGATGGTTGCAGCTTATAGTTCAACTTACTTGATTTTATGATCAGAATCCCTCAACTCTCCCCAGAGGCAACCTTAAAAACTTGTTCTCCCAGCTCCCAAAAGACACTCTTGACAAGTTTCAATATTAATACTTTACTCACCAATGCTGCTCAGAGAACTGCTGCTTTCGGAGTCAGAAGGCATTATGGACAGCACACTGTAAGTAGACCCTAAAATCAGGAAAATAAAGACAGCATTACTTTTCCCCCCTTTTTTCTCTCCCCAAACCAAGCTAATGATCCATTTCCTTGGTATTGTTGATGCCAAATGCACTAAATTAGAGAGAACACACATCACTGAAACATAAAAATCCAATAGACAAAGTATAAATTGTAAATGAAATTCACTGTGCACTGAGTAGAAAATTATTTTGGATGAAAGGGTAAAAATGAGTTCAGCAAAATATTGAACTAACACATTGGTTATTTCTGATACACTGAAAATACAGAGTTTCATGTCTATAATAGGAAGACCATGAGTGATACCAGTGACAATAGTCATCATTTATTTTGGTTTCTTATGGTTTTACGTTTACCAGTTCATAATTCATTGTGTAACTGATCTGTATTCTTATCCTCAAATTTCATTAAGATTTGGAAATTTCATTTCATTTGTAAATAAAATTTGGTTGCATCTCTTTGCAACTTGCAGTATCTAATCTTAAAAGCAAGTCCCTACAAAGCAGCAAGTTTTTTCATGTATTAATAGATTAACAGACAGAGAAGCCTTTCAATTTAGCTATTTTAGGAGTACGCTGGATTTCACTTACCAGAAGAACTAGAAAAACAGGTCCTACTTCAAAACATTAACTAAACAGCTCCCCCATCCCTCACAGACAGGATAAATGCCCCATAGTAAAGACAGAGAATGATTATGTGCAAAAGCCATTTGAAATCTGGTCCATTTTCAGCACTAGCCAGGATGTGAGACCTGTCCTCACAACAGCCAAGCTCACACGGTTTCAGTAGTTTCAGACGCTGGCTTTCCTATAGCCTCTCCTCATTATATTCCAGTATTTCTTTGTTCTTTTCTTCCAGTTTCTTTGAAATCAAGAAATAAAAATTGAGCAGATTATCTCTATGGGTTTGCCTTTGAAATAGTCTGAAGCAAGAACAGGCTAGAAATTAAGAAAGAAATCCTAATTTTTGCTCATCTCCTCTGCTTCTTACTAGATAAAGACATGACATCTGTAACTACCGTGGTGTTCGCTGAAGGAAAGGCAAGATCTGACAAAATTCTACTAACAACACAGATGACAAACATGCCACTGACACACTGGCTGCCTTCAGAGAAAAATCTGCTGGGCATTTTTCCTTCCATTTCAAACATTTGCAAATAATAATTTAGGCTGTTTCATCAAAGCTTATTAAAAGCAAAATGATTTATGCATTAATTTTATTCAACCGCCTTGCATGTTCTAAACTTGTACGATTTGCAGTATTTCTTGCACCCTGGACTGAGATAAGAATCATAAGGAAAGCTGAAAAAAAAAGCAAATCAATATATTAAACAAAGTAGGACATCTTTATGACAGACAACGTGTACTGAGATTGTATCAAAACTGCGTGGGAATCAAGCACAACAAAACCTTGTGCCAAGAAGTGACACATCATTTTGCTCAGCAGTTTAAGGCAAAATTGCCCAGTTCCTCTAAAAGATTACATAGGAGTAAATCAAGTTGTACTGATTGTTAGCTGTTTTTGCTTTTAAGAGTGAAGAAGACTCAAAATCTCATCATCTTAACTGATGTCACTTTTATTTATCTTCAAGACACACTGATCCCCTCTGTCTTCTTTTCCTGCATTACATGCCAGAGCCAGGACTTAAAATGAGTTAAAATCTGCTCCCTGGAACAGACAGAAAGGTTTTGTGAAGCTGACTTCATCAATGGAGAAATATGACTCTCCACTGTGGTGTTCTTAAAACATTAGCTCAGATTTGTATATGCAAGATCCGGTATGCATGGCACGTTATCAAGAAAACTTACAATTGTGGAGAGGGGAGGAATCATCTGACCCATTCATAATTCCTCCCTTCCAACAACAACAACCAAAAAATCCAGTAGTGTTTGTATGGTTTTGGTTTGTTTTTAAACTACACAGGATATGAGTTCATTATCTGTAACACATGCCACCTTTGTCATCAGAAGCAGTATTAGTAAGACATCGTACTTGGTTTATTCTGCTTGATCAAACCAGCAATACATCATTGGTACCTGCAAATGCTCCAGGACAGAGTTTCTGCACTCTATAGGATGTCTCCTCACAGAAATGAAAACACTCAAAATCACCCCAGAAGCAATTCAGACAGTGGTAAGTAGGCAAGGAAAAAGGCACAAGCTAGTCTCTATCTAACAAGAACCCATGAATACTTCTGCAGGTAACTGTGCTTTGCACCTAGGACTGCACACGCCTTTTTCCATACTTCCCCAAATATTTGACTTTAAAATTTTTCTGCTAGTATTCACCTTGCATATTGAAGTCCCATTGTATTAAGACTTGTTATATTTGATCTCAATTCACTGGTTTATAATAACTGCTGACATGTTCCAAAAGTTCAAAATTACAACTTGAAATTACAGGATTCTAAGAAACACAGTACCATCTGCTCATATTTATAAAGAAAATCAAAAGCAACCCCCAAAAACAAAATAACCAAACAAAACCAACCAAACCAAAAACGAAACCTGTCTTTTACATATACATGTTCATACAGAGAGGGAAAATAGCATAAGCACCCTGTCTTTGCATGGCAGAGTTGCTTTCTTTCTTATTCATCCACGCATAAGCTTTGGATCAGTTCCTGGCTGTATTAAACAGCTTTGGCAGAGCACAGGGAATTAGAAATTGCTACAGTATATACTTGAGAACCTCAAGAATCTCATTTCCTTCTATTTTCAACAATTAGAACAACCCGAATTTCATTAAGTTATTACTGTCTTTATTAATCAGATAACAGGAAGACTACTTAAACCTCACAAACCCAGGAAAGGAACTAGTTGTTCAACTGTGGAAGGCACTTCCAGAGACAACAGAGAACTGTGTTCCAGTTTGCCTTGATCTTTCACACAACAGCCACACAGGGACATTGACACATATTTTCCTTGTTAAGAGAGACAAGGATGGCAGAGGGGAAAAAAAGAGAAAGGAATAAAAGAAAGAAGAGTTACATGTCCTAAGAAGACGCCAACTATCAGCAACATGTTCATTAGCAATGACAAATCTGGACTGATGGAATTATTTACACAAAATTAAAACAGAACAAGTCTCTCTTCCGTCTTTCTAACTTCTGAATTGTGAAACACCACATAACACTGGCCATCACCTGTACTTCAAGGAGAGACTAAAAAATCCAAGTCAGATAATCTCAAAGTAAAGCCTCCAGAACAAGCCTGCACTTGACAGCTGTTGAAAGAAAGCAATATAAAGGATGAAGTATGAAATCTTCAAGGACATTATTGAATGGCTTCTGAGAAAAAACAAACGGTTCAAATTTCATTACAAGGACATAAGCTGACTGTCAGGACTGCCACGGCTGCATAGAAACCTCTCACCCTCCATACACATACACGTACATATGCAGGCCCTGCTCATGGCTCAAAAGTGTAGTGTATCCAAGGGGACGCTAGTGGCCAAGTAAGATACATAAAATTCATTACATATATGCTTTCAATCCACTATTCTTCCTGCCCCACTCCCCCATCTATAATTCAACTCAAAGAAGGCTATTTTATCTTCCAAACTTCACTGTATTAACTGTGTAAATAAGAACTCCCTCAGATGCACACCTTCACCACAGGCCAAAGAGACAAGAGTACAGAACCTGCCGCAGTGTGTGAAGAACCAGGGGTTTATTCATGGCGCATTAGTTGTTTCATCCCACAGGATGGGGAGCACTCTGATCTCAGATAAAGATGGATCCTTAATGAGCTGTGTACAGACTGCATTTAGATCTGCCGTATAACAGGCTCCTAAATTAAGCATGTTTTCTACCTAGGAAGACTTAGCTCATTGCAGGACTGAGCCTGAACTTGGCCTGAACAAATCTTCTGCTACACATTTGTGTTTAAGGGTGATAGTAAACAACCTTCCATGCTCCCCAGCAGCAAATTTCCATTGCTAATTAAACTCTGTTCTTCCTCCCATCTCCCTTCGCAGTGCAACGACTGCCAGCTGACTCAATTTCTTGCCAGCAAATGATTTTTCTAATGGAAATCCAATGACCGGACAAGAGGGCAGCATGACAAACATTGTTTTATCCGTATCTCCATGCACCAAACCAAACTGCCTTTGGCAGGACTCCTACGTGCGGTGGGGAACAAGAAAGTTTGATTAGAACTGGAAATGACCCAGACTGCAATGTTCCTATTGCCTTTAAAACAAGCAAAACTGCCCGAGGAGCTTAAGACCCCATGGATCTCCCATGCCCTACCTGGGATGCTATTCTTTCCTTGGCAGCCTATGCAGCCAGGTTTGTCAGAAACCACAAGACATGGTCATTTCTTGCAGGTTGTGTGACATTTGTGACGTTCAGATGCTATATTCTGACCTCATACAAAACCTTCAATTGGTTATTTGCATCCATCCATGTCAAACTTACCTGAGATGTTACACAGTCATTTACCCTTAAGGATGTGAGTAACTCCAAGAACAAAGGTACAAATTTAGCAGTGACTCTTTGTCATCTGCTTTTAAACACGGCTTTATTACTCATTCTGTACACCTGTTTTTATGATGTAATGAAAATTAAATGAACAATAAATGTTTTTTTAAGTAATCAAGCAGCTAAAAAAATTCCATTTTTTTATTTCCCAAATGTCTCAGTCTATAACAGTTTCACAGAAATGGTGAGGGTCAAAAAGTTTATTTTCTTTTCCAATGGAAAAAACTTTTTACAACAACTTATTTATGCAATAATAAGATATTAAAAGTGCAGTTTTAGAAAATATAGATAATTTATTGCTTAAATAGTCCTTGAATTCTAAGTGATTAAGAATACACTCCTGTTAAGGACAGAACACTTCACACATGAACAAGGACTTTTGTACCGTTCTCTGAAACATTTAGTAAAAACCAGCACGGGAGACAAAGCCAGGTTAATTTTGATTTAATATGACAATTTATGACTAGGTTTAGATTCAGAAAAGTTAAATAACCCACCTGAAGCCAGAGACATCAGTCAAGAAGCCCTGAATTCAGATGGTTAAGTTTCTAATTCTCAGTCATACAAGCAGTAAAGCATCTATCTTGCGCTGTTAAAAACAACACTAGAGAAATACCTGTAAAATTCCTACTTCCTGAGCAACATCTGTTGAAAACACACCAGAGCAGAATAAACCCACAGACTGATATTTCTAAATGTGCCTTCCTAAGTGTACCCTGTCTAGCAGCATCTACACTCATAGCTATAGATTTCTTTTCTTTAGCCGAGAATCAATACAGTAAGTTATACTGAAAAGAATTTCCACTCTAAGAGGAATCTAAGCCACTGGACTACTGTTGCACCTCTTACTACAGTATGAATTATGAAAGGAAGCAGACAATACCAGGGCCTTGAAGGGTGGCAGTGAAAAAGATAAGAGGAAAGGGCAAGAGACAAGAAAACAAGGGAGCTCTTCTTATCTATATCATCACTTTTTCATTAGGATACACTTGCTACTGTCCACATACTTTAGTTAGTGTTATTTGTTCTTGTTTACCATATTCTGAGCATTGGGTAAAATCATCCTCTTCTCACACAAAGAAGTGCAGAAACTATTAAAAATCTTCACAGATTTTAATTTGCAGTGCTCGAGTCACAAAACAGACATGCTGACTGTGCTTCAGCTGACAGAGAATTCATGCTACTTTGCAGTGGTCATGATGGCAGAATCACAGAATATTCTGATCTGGAAGGGACCTTCAAGGAGTCCAACTCAAGTGACTGGCCCATACAGGGACTGAACCTGTGACCTTGACATTATTAGTGCCATTCTCTAACCAACTGAGCTAATCTCAGGGTTATGATGCTCTAATAACATCCTAAAGAAGTGGGACAGAAGTAAATTATAAGAGCAAAATTACCATGAAGTTTTATTAGCAGGATAGCAACTGTTATCAACCAGTAACTGGAAGCAAAGAGGTACAAAGTCTTGTGGTTCCTTAAGAAAACCCAAACAAACCCACACCTAAGTATATCAGGTCAGCTAGAAATAATACTCTTGGCTACCTTCTAATCTTCCATTTCTTTCTCTTGTACTCTGTGAAACTGCATCAGAAGTTATTAAATATATCTACTGGAGCAGTAGGAGCAAAGATGAAAGCCTAACTGCTGCTGCTATTACTTATTCAAAAAGTCCTGCAGCAATTCAGGTTCTGAACCAGAAACAACTGCTTTCAACTCTGTCTTTGTGCTTTTTCATTGGGATAGCTTTTAGCTCTAGTGAGTGCACTTTTGTCTTGACAAGTCATTTGTCTCCAACACTGTTTCACCTCAGAACTGCAACAGTGGATGCCTGTGCCCTCCTCTTGCAGCTCTGAACTTCCATTAGACAGTTCAGTGAGATGGGTGATGATTTTTTAACAGTTATTTTAAGAGCACCATGGCTCGCTACCATGAAAATATTAGCATGCAAACTTAAATTAGTCAGATGCTGGTAAAAGAACAACTTACCGTTGCAGACCTGCACACATTTTCTTCACTGCTAGCTTTTTACAAGAGAAATGTGTATTTTTATAGGCTGATGTGCCAAAAACAGAGAAATGAATAACTGATTAGGGATTCTTTAACCGCACTATTTAGTACACATGTGGAAAAGTTGCATTTAAAGTCAAGTCCCAGTTAAAATCCAGTACAGGTAGGTGAAACAAATTGTCACCTATTTCAGCTCATGTGGATTATACAGGTGGTGCTCATGTTACTATTAATGCAGCAATGCAGTCTTCTGTTTTAAAAAATGATGTGGCATTACAGCTGACTACCTTATCAAACAAATAGAAATCTCATTTTCATTACTTATTTTTAGCACAGATGCTTTAACAATTCCCATTAATGTATTCTGGGGAAACCCATCCCACCCCCCTGGTAAAAAGGGCAATGTATCCATTTTTTTCCACTTCTAGCCATCAGGACTATTACATTTGTTTGCTGGATTATGTATGATAAACCAAAGTCAAAAATAGAGGAAAAAAAAGACGACATAATGACACTTTCCTTTTATGAAAAGCTTCCTGAAATCTCAAACTCTGTTTCTCTTTATCTCCTTAATCTAGATTACTCACTAAATTATATATGAGGATATAATTAATTTTGTTTATTAAGGAAGAGAGATGTAAATTTTCATTAAATCACCTAGATGACTAAAATGCAGTAGAGGATGTTCACCAATCTCTTTCCCTCTAGGAAAGGAAATTGTGTAATGTAGGGCCTAAATCCACCTGGCAAGCACGTGGTCCTTCAGTTCTCCATCTGCACAGTGTCCAGCAACATGGCATTCTGACCATTCGCTGGATGGTCCAAGTATTGCAGAGGCGCCCACAGACAGATGATGTACCAAGTTACATGTTATTATTTGGGCTGGGAACAGGCACCTCTTTCAATATCCTTTCCTTTCATTAAACTTTGACAGAAATAGTATTCCTGAACACCTTCAAATTTCCTCATCAGCTTCTTTTAACCCCAGAAAATAATACATCTTCTTCCTAGCACACCAACCAGTGTTTAAACTTCGAAGGACTTGTTGGTTGCCCATGTTGTTATGCAGCACTCCTTCAAAGGAAAGCTCATTTGCAACTGATCCTAGAAGATTTCAGTGAAAGGAAATTATGTTCAGACAATACCCATATGCTGTGCTATGCAGTCCAAAGCAAGGAACTGTTGTGGGAAGAAGGTAGCAAATACTAGACATCTACAAATTAATTCTTCATTGGCAACAGTAGTCTTACTAAATTTGCAACAGCGACAGTTAGAAATTCAAACTTCATTTAGTTTGCAGAGATATACACTGGGCTTTCTAGCATATTATTTCATCAAATAATTGTACAGTCAGGTAATATGAATGGCAAAATAAGATTTAAGAAGAAGCATTATTAACCGTACAACTACGTGCTATATTTAAACTTTAATTTAAATTTTGGAAACAAATCAAAGTAACCCACCTAATTATGTTTGTAAAGAGGCCATGCCATAAAAAAGAAATAAAGGAAAAGAAAAAAGAAAAAAGTTAAATCAAAGAACAAAGGCAAAAGAAACTACAGGTATTTAAAACTGAAGGCACTGGCATTCACAAGTCTATAAATCTAGCAGGTAACAAGGGAAGCGACCTTTAACTCCTCAACATTAGCCTCCTAACACATCCAGTCCTCTCATTAACTCACTGCATCTTGCAGCTGCGCACTTCCTCTGCAGCAGCAGCTGGGGGCATGTCTGGAACTGTGGGTGACTGCACCATCAGTGCTAACCTGAGCTCTTTGCTAACAATTCAAACGCTGTCCATAATAAATAAGAACTGTGGTTCAAACTGGTTTTTTTAAGACAAGTCATCAAGAACACACATGTACCTACACCCATCCATAAACGGAGTCCAAATACAAGAACTGATCAGCTTCAATGGTAACAGCACAGTTAAAGTCACATCATTTTCCTACTCCAAAGAGACTTTTAAAGAAGGACAAAGGGGTTTATCCTAGTTCTAACTTACTCCTGTACAGCATGACAATTAGACACACAAGGAGGAAGGTCCCTCAATACAAACATAACTGCAATCACACCACTGCATTGTGCTATTTACAGCTCACAGAAATAAACAGGCCCATTTAGGCCAGTCCTTTGTGATTCCAAGCAGAGGAATAAGGTAACAAAGTCCAAAGGCTTTTCTCTCCTCTCCGGATACTATCTACCTTATCTAAACCCACCCGTGTACAATTTCATCTTGTAAAGCTGTCTTCTCTGGATATCCTGATTTCTACAGCCTTCATACACTGACAAGGGCCAAACTTCTTTTTCTGCCAAGAAGTGGAAGGAAGTAGTTGGAACGCTCATCTCAAAAAGCAGCCCCCGTTAGCATCCAAGCACTAAACCAGCAACCGATTCAAGAACATAGTTACACAAATACCTCCTCACACTCAGCTCTCCATATTTAATGCTATAAACGCTAATTATTTAAAAAAACAACTTATAAGCCTGTTGATTCTAGCCCAAATTACACACTTTGTTACAACTTACAAACCAGCTCATTTCTACTGCTCAGCAGGATTGCAAGAGATCTATCTATACAATCATCCAAATTCGGACTACATTGGAGTCAATACTCAACATGTATCCTTTGAAATTCAAGTTATGTCGGGAGATTTGACTTTTTCAAACCATGATCTCTAGAAAAAGTGATTCACATTACTGGCATAATGCTCATGAAACCTCCCTTCAACCTTGAAAGGAGATACATACTCCCCAATTAAGCCCTAAAAACAGGAACTCTCCTTATATTGCTCTTCATAGCGTGCTTCAATATTAAGCTTCTAATGAACCCTCACTCAGGAAAAAAAAAAAAAAAAGATGGTTTCATTATGGTATGTCACAGAAGGGCTTTAAAGTCAACTTTGCTGTGTTGTTACAACAGACAAAACTATACACACTTTCATGTAGAAGTGAGCTTGTATCAAAGCTTCTTCTGTCTCTGTTTACAGCAACTGTTACTTGAAATGGTAATAGAAAACATATATCTAAGCTAAATAATTTAATTTAAATTTTCTTGTCTCCTTGGCAAGTTAATTTTTTTCCCAACAGCCTACATCATTTAAGATAGCTGAAGTAAGGAAGAACAAAAAACTCTGCTCTTATTGCCCTCCTAGCGCTGTAGATCAGGAAATCCTGCTGCTAGCAGTAATTCCATATTGAATACATATATATTTATACTGTAGGCAAGAGTACAAGGTTCTACTCGGTAAAAGGGATACAAGTCCCTGTTACCTACCAACTTCAGACCTAAGTCCTTTTCAGGACATCTGATATTACAGGAAGGTCATCAGAACTGTGCAAATGCTACCAGCACACAAGTGCTGTAGACAAAGAAAATGTGAAATCCGTAGCAAAGTGACTGAGACCACCCTCTAAACCCACACAAACTGGAGCAATTCTTCTGTATGTATCTATACAGGATCTGTCCAGAAATGAACCAGTTTTCACAAAGCTAATAGCTTAACCAGACAACTCTTGCAAATTCCAAGCACTCATGTGACCTCAGAAGAGGGGCTGGAGAAGGTAATGATATCAATACCAATTAAGAATATATTTGAACCAGAATGTAGTTTTTCAGAAGTCAAACACACAGATATAAAAAAGAAATCACACCTACACTCTCATTCAAACAACGCAATTCAGTATGTCCTTAAGTGCTCTTCTGTGCTGAGTGATTATTACAGAAGTCTATTGCCTATGAACTATTTACAAATACAGTTTGTTGCAAAAATCCCCAGGGGTGAACTTCATGCCTCTTCTGGTTACAGCTGCACCACCCACAAGAATTTTTCATCCTTCACCACAGGTAACCTTCAGCTGTGATGATGGCAGCAAGAGCCTGATAACCTCCTCCACTGGCACAGGCACCGCCAGTGTTGTGTGAGTCAACCTCTCTCTGATACACGTAAGGAACACACAGAAAAGCATTGCTTAAAGTTCCTAGAGGCAAAAGGAACGCATGTAACTAAACAGAACAAAAAGCCTTCTTCCTCCAAGTACCCGGGTGCTCATGCACACAAATGCTCTACCTGGGAGCTAAGAGCAGAGAATGCAAAAAAAAGAGGAAGTCATCTGGAAGCACTTATGATACGCATTCCCCTTTTTGCCTCTTCTCTGCGGGACATGAGTGCTGCTACTTCTCTCTTGGCCATGGCAGGATGAGAAGAGAGTGTTTTCAGCCTCTGTTGCGGCTCCACAGAGCGGGCAGGCAGCCACGTGGTGCTTCACAATGCTGAAGGAGTTGCCTTGCTTAGACATGGATATTCCTAGAAGCTTCTTCTTTTGCCTTCATCTTTTACATAACTCCTTCATGGTAGACCTTGTTTGGAGACTAAACCCATTTTAGAGTCTAGAGAAGATTTTTTCCTGCATAGCTATGGCGTCAATGTGCTAGATGGCTCTGTTACCTTGTTTGGCAATTATTGTTTTGGGAGAAATCAACTGCCATTGCTGCAAGTCTACCAAGTCATGGAGTGGCTGGCTAATGACTTACTTAGGACCTTTCAAGACAATAGGTCTGGGTTACCAAGCAAGCAACTGCAGTGAGCTGACAAGGAGTATGTGGGAACTTGAAGTACTAGTGACAGCCAGGCAGATCTCAGTAAGGGGAGGATTTTTAAAACTCATATATTCACCATAAGAGCAACTGTAAGGGGTAGAGAGGAGGGATGCCTGCAATACAGACAGATGAATATTATTGGCTTTATCAATTATGGAAAAACTTCTAAAGCTTACTGCATTCACAGCGTACCTACAGAAGACTGCAATCACAGTCTGACCAGGAAGTAGTAGGATTAGTATTACATGACAGCACACACTGAGCTTAATGGAGTGCAACAGACCTCCCTGGAGTCCACGGAAGAGACAGAGCTGAAAAATTCAGCAAACATATTCGAAGTCCAGCATACTACTCCAAATGCAAATACAATGCCCTAGTCCACTAAGAGAGTGACAGGAGAGAAGACAAATGAAAACAAGACTACAACCAAAAGAAGTGGACCATGGCATATTGGACAGCACAAGTCAGAGCTGTTGAGGGGAGGAATAGTGGCCTCCTACCCAAGAGAGGTGACTAAGCCCATAAACAAGTCAAGACCCATCCTGCTTGGATAGTCATCTGCCTGTCAAAGAGGTCTGGTTTCCCCTTAACCATCTCTCACCTACATCTCCCAGAGCAGAGGAGCAGATAAGGTTACTGCCTCCCCATCAGTACCACTTGTCAGGCATGAAGGTTAAGTGAGGACAGTTTGAACATTCAGGTTCAGCTAGTGATGTCAGCACAAACGTGCCTTAAATAACCATGTCAGGTGGTCAGGTGTAACACTTTGCAACATCTTCATTTAACCATATAAAAATCCACATTTCACGGATTCCACATCAGCAACAGAAAAGGCAGTAAAAACTGTGCCTCCAAAGGTAGCCTTGAACAGGTTTTGCTGTGTAGGCTTAATGGCAGGCTTTGACACCTCTTCTCTACTTTAAGCCTTCAGAACACCAGTCTTCTCTACATCTTTCTCCTTGAACAGGTTCTGAAGATACCAGTGATGTTCTGAAAGGAGATGGTGTCAATAAAAGCAGCTGTCATCAAGATCAGGTGTTTCATTTAGATTCCCATTTCAGCAGTAGCCATGAGAGCAGTGAGGTCAAGGGTGTGCAAGGGGACAGAAAACGCATAAGGAGAATGGCAGTGGGTTTGAAAGAAAAGACAAAAGGTAAACATTCATTGCATCTATTGTTTTCCTCCCATACACACTGCTTTCAACATGAAACACCAACATACAGTTAAGCACTGATTAAATCATAATCAAAACCATGCAATTCCTATAAAGTAAGAAAAGCTTTCCCCCTAAAAAAAACAAACAAAAAAAATCCCTCCAAAAACTCTGAAGTGAATTACAATGCTACTGTACTCATAAACTCCAAATATTGAGAGACATTACAATGAGGACCAAATCCAACTACTCTGTAACATGAAAAAGTGCTTAGGAAACGCCAGTAAAGACAGAGGTTGAGAAGGATGCACAGGATTAAAATTTCCCTTGCCATGAATCACAGCCACCTTTGATACTGCAACTCTTCTCTATAAGACATTTTCACCACTTTTTTCCTTATTCTCGCATAGTACTGCATTATCTCCTGTTGTTACAGAAGTATCGATTCTACATTGCCATTAGATAAATGAAGACTATTCAAGATATTTAAATCACAAACAACTAGATTATATTCATTCACTATTTTTCCACATCCATTTGTTGTTGCAGGATTTTAATATTAAGAATACATGATGGAAAAAATAAAAAAGGAGTCTAATTGTGTAAACTGAAGTATGTAAAAGCAAACAGATGACTGGAAGCTCAACAATTCCATCCTTTCTAATCATGCTGTAAACCACAAGTTCCTCATGGGAAATAGTACATCTCTCTGCTTGGATAATATCTTCCAAAAATTGACATTCTGAGTACATTAGAAGATTTGTCAGAAACAAGTGTGACTATTAGTTTGGATCCATTAGAAAGTGGTTCACATTTCAAAATCCACAATGCAATAAATCCCAAAAGGGTTTTAATTTGTAAAAAAGCATAAAACCACCTCTTTTCTTTCCCAAATAACATCAGCAGAAAACTTCAGAGAAAATTTAAATTCTTCAACTGAAAAGAGGGTTGATAGCATGTAGCTCTTTAAATAATTTCTTTCCCTTCCTGTGCTATACTTGATCCTACTGGGAAAATAAATCCTGCAACTTTTCACTTGAAGAGCTAAAATTGCTTTTTAAATAGAGATGCTGATGCTGATTCTGTTTTACTTAAAATGCAAAGATCTTTCCAGAAATATTTAATAAATCAGTACTTTAAAAAAAATTGCACAGAATCAAGAGAATTGAAAAAACTGAGCGAAAAGAAAACCAAGTCACTGTAGAGATCCCTGAAAGCAAAAAGGAGAGAAAATATTTAAGACTCTATAGACTTTCATCTAGCTCCAGACTTTTTTGATCAAGACCAAAGTCAGATAACCTACATGCTACTATCTTCAGTATGAGGACAATGGAATAAACCATGAATAATTAATTCCATGAATGCTCTTATTTTTTGGCATATTCTCTATATGTATCTTGACAGGTGTGAGTTTGGGGTAGGCCATAATCATTTATTTTTCAGCTTCATAAAGTATGCTTTTCTCCATTCCCCAGACAAATTATCAGAGGGAAGGGACTCAATGCACAATGTAAATTAACACTTGGAAAAACAAATAAAACCCCACACAAATCCTCTCCATCTACCCAACTAGAATTGCCTGTCTCAATCCCCAGCACACAAGCATTGGAGTCCTATAATATAATAATTAATACAACGAAGTTGCTACCTTCAGGTAGACTATCAGGACGAAAAAAAAAAAAAAGAAGCTGATGACTTGCCACCAGCTCCACATATACAAAACACACAAGCCAATCATTCAGTATTTGCAACAATCTAAGACAAACTGAGCAGAAGCATCCTCCCAGGGTTACAAGAGGCTTTACAATTCAAAACTGAGCTCAGTTTGTATCCAAGATCTGGAATCTGTTCATTCTATAAATATCAGAAGCTTCCCCATCAAAAAGCATAGCACTGAGTGCTTTTAGGCAATGCCATTGGAAAGGAATTATGACATGTAAAGCAAAGCCATCAAGAAAGTTTTGAGAAACTAAACCTTGAATATCTGAGCTACCATGGCCCTGTGAAGAGGTGAGCAACATCCTTTACTGAACACCTCTATTAAGGAAGTATGTTGTTTTAAACAAGACAGAAAGTGCACTGCCTGGTTACAGCACTTACCGCCCTCCTGCTATTTTTAGGTTGAACCTCTGTATTCATTTCTTAAAGTGCAAATACTAACTACTACCATTAATCATTCAACGTTTGGATGCAGTAGATCAGCATCATCTGGTTTTCAAGGTGGGATGATTCTAGTCACAAGTGAAGTGTTTCTAAACTGTCACATCCCTGGTTCCTCAGCTTGCCACAAGAAGGGCAAGTATTTGCATAGATTAAATGAGCTCCCACTGATTCATGCCTGCATGGCAAGTATGTGCCCTCTGGCCGGCGAGGTCCAGAATTCACCAGAAACAACGTTCACAGGTTGGGAACTGGGATCATTTGTCACATACAGAAATGTAACTGTATATTTGTCACCTACCCAAATTAACAGCAGATACAAATAAAAGCAACACCCAACAAATAAGTAGCAGTGATAATGCGCAGCTAAAGAGAACGGAAGACTCAAAATGTTTCGAAGAAACGATGAAGCTAAAGATTCAAACAGAAAGACTATACATCAAATGGCCAGACCATGATGTTTTACTGGCACATCTAGTGAAGCACTGGAATTTGCTTTGTGTTTTCATAAGTACAGTGGATCTTACAAAGCCTTCCCCTCCTATCACATAGGAAAAAAAACCCAGCTACTAGAACTCGTAGAAACAGGATAAGGAAATCCACACTGGCATCAGCAAAGTTATTCTTGGTCCATTAGGACTCTGGAACACAATGGAAAGTGACAACCATACTCCTTAATGCTCCCCTACTAGTAGAAATCAGAGCCCTAAGGAACCTGCTGACCTCTGTACCATTCTCATCCCTCCTAAGTGGAGGCGTATCCTACCTTCTTCTGTCTCACTGTAGAAACAGATCTAGTTCTAGCTCTTAACCATCACCTTTCATGGCTTTCCGAGACACTGCTTATATTCTTACTGAAGCCTCTTTGATTTTCCTACTATTTAATTTTTGTTTGTCTTAGCACAAAAAAGGTAAGAATTTTCATCACTGTGGGGAGAAGAGCTCTTATCATTAGTATTTTTGGAGAAGAGAAACAAAAGCTCTATTCTGAAAGCAAACAGACCAGTTTTCATAGGACCAGGAAGACCCTGTCATGGCCCTTGCCTACAAACACACCATAATCTTTCAAAATATCCATCATCTCATCGATATTCCTGTTTCCCCCCCAGAAATCTAGTATTCTGTTTTCAAAACTAGAAACTATGCCTATACCTTCTACTTGTCAAGAAATGAAGTAAGGAAAATGCTTGCACACTTTACTTTGTTTTCTTTTAAAACAGAATACTGTATCTGGAGCAGAAAAATCGAAATCTTAACTGATAACAAGTGGCAGCACAGAGACAGGTGGATTGCATATTTGATTCGATGTCACTTGGAGCAAATGACAACATTTTTCTGTGGCAAGCTTTAGCACAGAACAATAAGGTGGATTGATTAATTTCCTAAAAAGTAAATAAAAAAAAAATAATGAGAGTGTCACTTCTGATACACAGAAACAAGATTATGTTTAGGCTCACCTTCCCAAAACTATGAACTGTAAAAAAAAAAAAAATGCCAAACCTCTGTCTCTGAGGTCTAGATCAACAGTATCTTAAGCCAAGTGCAGTACTCTACATTTAGAAGAATATGAATATGCATCTAGTGATGACTGAAAGCATTATCACTGGTTTTAAAATCTCAGATTAAAATTCCTGTTAAAACACAGTATGTCCATTCATTGTACAGTATACATCTACTGTTCTTCCCATAACCAATGAAAATAAAGACGAAAGATAACTGATGGATTTTGACAGCCAGAAATTTTAGCCAGTAATATTCATTGTGAAAAAGAAAAAAACAGAAATCAACCTTAAGCGCTGTTAAATTCCTAGGCATTTTCCCCAAAATTAATGCAAAGCAGAAAGCTTCCTGAGAAACAGCCAGCACAGTAATACCACTCACAGTAGCTCAGTCTGTTCTCCAATGGTAAATCTATTCATAAAACACTGTGCTGTAGTGAGACACAGGCACAGAAGACCATAAAAAAGAATGGGGAATGGGCTATTTGCAATACAGCACGCTAATTAACAGCAGGAATAGGTCTGGAGAAAATTCTGTGGTATGAAAGGAAATGCTCACCGATCAAGGGGCAACACCAGTATTAACATATTCTTCGGTGTTGTGCCCCCTGTGCCAAACTTCCAGGGCACTTGAAGGAACCTCCTGTGTCCCTGTGACTAGAAGGTACAAGCACAGACAGCATCAAGTGAAAACAGGGCAAAGAACAAGGGTAGGAGGTATATGTAGCAAAGTTTTCTCAATTGTGCACTCTGAACTGCATTATGGCAACAAGAACTCTCTTGCCACTGTGACCACTGATCTCATCGTGACAGCTCAGTCTGAAACACAGAGATCAACTTTACACATTCACAACAAGAAGCAAGTATAGTATAAGAAAAAATCAGAAAACAAATCACAGCTATCTAAGGCACAATGAATCTCTAAATAGGTGACATTTTTCCCATGTATTTTGCTAATATGATAACACTTACTATGCTAAAACCTAGCCAGTAAAGCATCAGTTTGAAAACTAATGTCAGCACATGGGCTTTTTTCCACTAAAAAAAAAAAAAAATCCTGGATAGTACAGCCTACAACTGCAATTTAGCATACATATGCTTTCCATGGGTGTAGTCAAGCAACATTAAAGCTTCAACAGCATGTTTTAAGAGAAATAAGATGCATGAACCAGAAGCCCTGAAAAACAAACCACAACTTTCATTTTAAAAAGTCCTATTGCCTCTGTGTTGAATTGTGAATGACAGAAAATCTGTCAGCATGGTTTGCATACACATAAAGAAAACTGTAATGATAAAACCTACTCTGTTACAAAGACAGAAGCTCCAATATGGCACTATTGTGGTTGTTAAAAAGGCAAGCCTAAAAAATTCTGCCTATTGTCTGAATAAAAATACTACAGAGGAATTGAATGTACCAATAATTTTTTTAAGAAGGAGCTTTAAGAGTGCTTTTAAACTGCTGACTAAGGGATAACATGAGGAACCTGGAGAAACCTGAGCTACAGTTGGAGCCAATGTTCGTTTGTTTCGATACTCCTGTGCCTGCACAGACAGCGAATGCTGTCAATGGAGGGGGAGCCAATTGCCATTTATTAGACTGAAAGAGAAATGTATATTCTAACATTTGGTCTTTTACCAAATCCATGAACGCAGTAATCTAACACATAGCAAAAGTAAAATTTATTTCCCACATAAGATGTAGGTCTCATAAATTACATTCAATGTCAGTGAAGCAAACAGTAAAGGTAATCGTTCTTCACACTGTCCCAGGATTCTGTCTCTACATCTTCCTGTGAACTGAGAAAGCTGCTGACTGTTCAAATCTTAGTCTTTGCACCAAGGTGACTGAGGTCCCCCTTCTGCTTATTTTTCATCAAGAGAGACAGAAGATCGCTTCATAACTTTCAGGAGACATAACTTCCTCAGAAGTTGAGCCCCAGCACAGCCCCAGCAGAATAGAACTCCTGTGCCCCTAATGCTTATTTTCATCCTTAGTGACTTTTTGTGTGTGTGTGTGTAATAAGAAGCTAATATGCAGGATGAAATGCTATTCCAAAACACAGAACCATGTTAATTTATTGCAATTTGCTCATTCTGAAATCTGTCCTCACTGCTGAAATACTGCACTAACTATTGCACAAGAACTGAGAATGGGGATTATTTTGGCTTCGTACCTCCCGTAAAAGCATCATCTCCATCATCTGAATGTCTTGCAGAGGTGTACATTACAGCTGTGTCTAGCAAGCTATGTGTTTGTGTAGGTACAAAAGACTCCAGAAAATGTGTCAACATCAGCTACACATTTCACTTTTCTCATTAAAAGTTTTTTGTTTTTTTAATAAGCTCAATTATCAATGACAGTTTCGTAAAAAAACCAACAGCTTCAAAATGCAGGCCCACTTACGCCTTCAATCAACCAGGATGTGGTGGGTTCACCTTGGCTGAATGCCAGCTGCCCCCCCAGCCACTCTATCACTCCCCTTCCCAGCTGGACAGGGGAGAGAATAAGGGTGGAAACAAAAAAAACCCCAGCACAAATCGTGGGTTGCAATAAGGCGGTTTATATTTATACAAATAGCAAAAGCAGGGTGTGCACGCGCAAAGCAGAAGCAGCAACTAATCTCTGCTTCCCATGTGCAGCGATGGTTGGCCACGTCTCTGGGAAGCAGGGCCCCTACGCATGTGTTGGAGGTTAGCAGGCAGCCATCGGAGACAATGAGTGCCTGCCTTTCCTGCGTCTTGCCCCAGCTTTTATATCTGGGTTGATGTCATATCGTATGGCATATCCCTTTGGTCAGTGTGGGTCAGCTGGCCTATTTGTGTCCCCTCCCAGGATCTTGCCCTTGACTCAACAGTGAGTGCTGCGCTCAGTGGTAGCCAAAACATGGGTGTGTTATCGACACCAATGCAGAGCACAGCACTGGGAGGGCTCCTACGGGGAAACAAATTCTGGCTCAGCCAGACCCACCACACAGGACTTCTAGCAGCTTCAGAATTGACGCTTTCAGCCATGCTCCATCTGACACACACTGTGCAGAACCAATATTATGGCAATAAATTATCTTCCCCAGCAAAAGCTCCTCACTTTATGTCCAAGACACAGCAACTTTCATTTGATTTTGCAGGTGCAAACTCAAGACTTCCAATACAAACCCTCACATGGAATTTCCAGGAAAAGCTCCACGAGACCTTTAAAACAAGTAGTAAAATAATTGGGGGTAAGGGAATGATGATACAGAAATGAAAATATCATGTCTGAGGACGGTGACTAGCAAGACCTCTGTTTACATAGAAGTCACCTGCAGAAAGCCCTAGATGCCAAAGTCAGGTTTGCAATGCCTTCATTTTTCAGCATCAGCTGCTAGCAAGACTATATTCTCTACACGTGATTATAAATGGAGAAAGGTATAAACTGATACATCACACTTGTACACTCAGAACTTCAAAATCACATTTAGAAGGACCTTTCCTTTTTATCAAACCCAATGTCAATATGACACATATGCAGAGCAAAGACCTGCTTGAAATTTTTTTAACATGCCATTTTAGCTATTGGCAACCTATTACCAGAAATCACTTAACAGTGTCTCTAGAAAAGCTGACTGCATAGGAACCAACTTAAGATCTGAAAAGCTATCCAACTTGATTGTCTGCTACTAGTTCTGTACAAAACTAAAAAGGTAATACGGCTCTAGAAGAAATTACTCTGCAGCACATATGTGACTACAGAACATATATCCTGAGCTGGGGATGGGATGGATACAATAAAAACAAAAATATTTGTCTTGCAATGAAAAAAGAATTCTCTTGCCCCACATGTGGCTTTTAATCGGTCTCCACACAACCACAGGAAGCTCCGGTGGTTGGGACTTGAGCTGAAATGCTTCCCATGCTACTGAACACTGAAAGAGGCAAGCAGGGTATGACACTGACATGATCAAACCACTCAACTCTGATTTTTGGTCTCAGAACGTTTCACTTTTTCATGTTGTACAGTTCTTAGCAAGAACCACAAAGTAATGGCTGGATTGAACATCAGACTTTGATTTGCCAGTCAAAATGTTTTTCCTACTTGAAAGGAATTTTAGAAAGTAGTTTCAATTAGTTTTTGCTTGTAAATAACAAGTTTTTCTATTTTACAGTCAACTTACTGCAAAGAATGGCTGAAATACATCTACCTGCTGCTCAAGATGCAGATCAGTGCTATCAAAAAATCAAACCCCTCAGAAAAAGAGCAACATAAAGAAATTATAAAAATAAAAAAGAAACATTACTCCAAATTTTTCACAACCTCTAATTATTTCCTTTCCATAACCAAGCAGAAAGCCAAGAGTAGCTAACAGAGAGCCCATAAAGATACTCAACACCAAGGCAACCACTCAACTTTCCAATACCTTGCAGTGCAGCTTTACAGTAATGCGTTTCTGCTTCTTCTCTCTTCCAACTCATCTTCCTTCTCAGCTCCAAAGATTACAGGTTGATTGTACAGACAGTATCTCATATATGCTGCTCCCAAATCCTCCCTACCCAGCTAAGCTTTGTCATTATCACGTTGCTATTGTTTTCCTCATCAAGTCCATGTTCCCCAAACAGGTCTCTGACTAAAGCCAGACAAGTTTTTTTAGTAACCATAGTCATTACCACCCGGTTTCAGGTGCTGCCCACATAACACTTCATTTTCCTTATTTCTACTATGTTAAAGCCATAATTGTATTTGTTGCACTCTTCAGCATTGCTTTCAGGGTGAATGAGATCAGCAAGCAAGTACTCATAAAATGAAATAAGCCCTAAGCTTAAGTTAATGCAAGCTTGAAAACAAAGTCAGAATAAGAAACTATCAAAAAAAAAAAGCACATTGGAAGTCTCATTAGAAGCAGCCACACTACCTTTTCCAAGCACTGTACATGTACCAACATATATTCTATGCCTATGTATCAAGCAATTTAGCTCAGTCTCTGTGATTTAAAAATATAAGCTAATGCTGGGGGGAGGGGGAGGGTTAAAGAAATTATAGTTATGTATAGTGAACAACCAAGTATTACTGGAACACCAGTAGTCAAGCTGCAGAATGTGCTTATATTAAAGTGGCAAGAAGCTATAAAATCAGCACTAAATCCTAAGAGCAATGCCTGAGTAAAAGCAACACAAATTTATGTCTTGCATACAGATCAGTTTACATACAGGTTCAAAACATTTCATGTGCTTCCTGGCATGGCAATATCTTTATAAAGCAACATCTCTGTAACCACTCAAATTTTTTTTTTCCCAGTACTTAGAAGACAGTGTGCATATACCAACCTTTTTCTGTATAAAGTTTTATTCTTGATACCAGAACATTTATCTACACAGGTCTGGAAAAGAAATCCTTGAATTAGTTTTGACTATAAATGAATAGAAGTCTTTGTCCAAGAGTGGCTAGAGAGAAACAGCTGAAAAAACCAAACCAAACAGCAAACCCAAACCACTTTCTAGTAAGCTTTTACAGGAAACATCAATGGTGTAAGCTAAAACACAAGCAGATTCCCTGCAGGAACAGAGACTGAAAAATCTAAGTCTGCCTACCCACCCAGGAACTACTGTCCTATTTCAGGCACTGCAAGCTGTGCATATAGCACAGAGCAGACACCTTCCCAGCCCAAACCAAACAAAACACACTGCAAATACTCCTTGGACTTTGTGCTACTAGTGGGACTGTAACCCAAAGCACAGACTCTGGTGCAGTGCAAGGCCTGCCTGCAGCTCTCGGTCCTTAAGCAGCTCGACCAGCCCGGGCACAACAAAGGGCTGTTGTTCTCAGGCAGCAGCAGGGCGGCAGCTGAACCAGTTGGCCCAGTACCCTACCGTGGCCTGTGGGACATCAAAGGCTGGATGTGACCTAAGCAGACAATTAGGATGTGTGGGTGTAGAGTTACAGAGTTCCAAGAGGTCACTCACTCACGGATGAATTTTAGCACTGCAGTACAACCCCTTTATAATGCAGTATTATGGGCTTCTTTGAGCAACCAGCCTTCAGGCTGACCCCAGATCTAGGGAAATGACTGCAACACTGCTTTCTTTTTCTACATAAAATTTACTGCAAACATTAAAGTGTAATTCCTGAGATGAGTTAAGTATCTTAAACATATGTACAACAATTTTACTTGGAGAAGGATACTGTGGTTCTTTCTCTTAAATAACCAGGTAACAAAGTTAACTGAGACACTAATGAGGAAGAGGGTGAACAGCTGGGAAGTAATTAGCAAAGGCAAAAATCACACCCTATTGCCAAAGATACTCAAGCTGCAGCAATAAGGTACAACACTCCTTTCAGAAAGTATAATCAGCACAAAGTAAGGCTTGTGAGTTCTGTATGTATGCCATAAACATAAATTGAAGGCATAACTACTTATAAAGCCCAGTTGTGCTTTCTTCTCTGTTAAAGACACCACCAACATCAACACTATCTATACCACCACACAGCACTGCCTTTCTCATCAGCTCAAACCCACGGTACTGGCCTAGAAGAACTATTTCCCCTCTCAGTAATGCTGCTCCCCAATATACAACTTTCCTCATTGACCCATCAGTTCCAAATGTGCATGCCAAACTATTAAAGACGGACCTGAAGCAAGAAAAAATAGGGCCAAGATCACAGCACCCCTATAAAGAATCACAGAATGTGCTGAGTCAGAAGGGACCCATAAGGTTCATTAAGTCCAACCCTTAACCCTGCACAGGACCATCCCCAAGAGTCACACCACGTGCCTCAAAGTATCCTCCAAACACTTCTTGGACTCTAGCAGGCTTGGTGCTGTGACCACTTCCCTGGGAAGCCCCTTCCAGTTCCCAACCACCCTCCGGGGGAGGAACCTTTTCCTGATATCCAACCTAAACCTCCCTGAGGGCCATTCCCCCGGATCCTGTCACTGGTCACCACAGAGCAGAGATCAGTGCCTGCCCCTCCTCTGCCCCTCACGAGGAAGTTGTAACCGCAGTGAGGTCTCCCCTCAGTCTCCTCCAGCTGAACAGACCAAGCACCCTCAACCGCTCCTCATGCGGCTTCCCTTCAAGGCCCTTCACATCTTCATTGCCCTCCTTTGGACACTCTCGAACAGCTTAATAGCTTCCTTCTACCACAGTGAGCTGAACTGCACACAATATTCCAGGTGAGGCCTCCCTAGTGCAGAGCAGAGTAGGACAATCCCCTCCCTTGACCGGCTGCCTGATGCCCCCCAGGACATGGTGGGCCCTCCTGGCTGCCAGGGCACTGCTGACTCAGATTCAACTTGCCATCGACCAGGACCCCCCAGGTCCCTTTCCATGGCACTGCTTTCCATTCTCTCAATCCCCAGTCTGTATGTATATCATACCAGCCTTTTATTCACATGAAGACAAAAGTCCTTAGATGATGCAGCAGTAAAAAAGTCAGATCAAATTTCTTTCTTCTTCACCCTTAGTATGGCTCCAGCAGTAAGGCTAAAGAGCACTTGCTAATCAGGGACCATCTTGAGTCAGCTACTCTGAACAGTCACAGAGCCTTGCAGCAGATCTTCATGCAATCCTGGACCTGAGGGTTCACAGTGACCACCTCTGGCCAGCTGTACAACACTCTACTCTGCATAACAGAGTTACTTGACTTTATTTTCCTTGTGTGGCAGAACACAGACCTTGTGTACATTGCTACCAAACGGCAAAATGCACAGGAGCTTGGTGCTACAAATAGCATTTTAAGAAACAAATAGAAAAATATCTTTATGCTTTTTCTTCAGTCCAGCATCATATTTCACATGCAAGATGATTCCCTTGCAGGTTCTTCAACAGGAGCAAGGAAGCACCAACCCAGAGCATTTAACTTCCAAATGCTGTCAAACTGGAATGCAACTCACACTATGAGAAAGCAAATTTCATTTGCAAATTATCGTATCAGGAACTCGGGCACTGGTTTAAAAACATTAGAGTCATACTTAATCATCTTAACTCATGTAAGCAGCAATGTCTTTATATGACCCAAGAGAGGAAGTGGCCTCTTGCTTAAAAGGAGCATATGCACCTTGGTAAACTGAACTGGACCTTTTAAGTGATGCTGTTTAAGGAAGGTCTTCAGGACTTCCTTTTTTTATTCCCCCTCTGTTTCTTTTATTTTAAGACCCAAGAGTTTATCTTACTGAAACACATTTCACCTGAAGAAAAATCTCTTGGGACCAAACCACTGTTTTAACAGAGTTAGTAAACCTCAAGCAAACAAACAATCAAAAATTCAAAACCAAAACAGTTCTAAAGTTACTTCGCAGTGCTTGACATTAAAGTAACCCAAATAAAGCTTAAGTGGGTATTTTCCTTCTTTTTCTCTTCTTACACAAATCATTAAAGCACACGGAATTTCTCTATAGGTTTTCACCAAAATCTATCTTAAGAGTTTCCAGAATATGATAAATGTTAACTCCTGCATATTTAATTAAATACTTCCAAACCACAAGTTTTAGAAACAGATCCATTTCAGTCAGGACACCATCAGAATGTAAGAGTTAAATGCAACAACCTTACTAGTTCAATCTTAGTATTGTAGTTCAAGAACTGAATCATGTATTTCTGAAAAACATTATACTTCCCAGAATAAAATGTGATTAATTACACTAAGTAACATATTTTACACCCGACAGAAAGGGATTTGGTATATTAGTATCAGAGCTATGTTCAACAACAGTAAACCACAAAACAGAGAACAGCACTACTTTTCAGAGCATTCAGTAACCTTTGAAATGTTACTGTGATCACAGAAAAGTCATTCCTTCTTGCTTTTTCCTTCTAATTAAAAAGCCAAAGACCAGTAAACACGATGACAGAAGCCAAGAGTAAGATGAAGAGAGAAATAAACCAGATGGCATGAGAATATATTTATGCACACTTAAGTTATTCCCAAATTATGAAAAGAGAGATCAAAATCTTTCATTTCCCCTATAATCAGTGTTTTTTTCAGAAACAGTTTTCAGATATTTTTATGTAAAGTGGATTGTGAATTCTAATTAAGATATAGCTGTAAGCCAGGATCCTCCGTCATACAATTAATCTTAAATCCAGCCTCTAGCCAAGCAGGGTACAGATGGAGATAGACAGATGTAATTACAAAGTCCATCAGCACTAAGCCACTGGGAGAGGTTGCAGGCTTTCCTGTATTTCTTCTTTGTACAGAGTGGTAGGCTATTTATGTCAAAATATACCAGGAAGGCACAGCTACTGTGATACAATCACAGCACTTTAATATTAGCTTGAGTTTGCATCACATATTTTAAGGCACTAATTTTTTAGGAAATTACAACTGCGCTCCTATTTCTGCAGGCTGCACTGTCAAACAGAGTACTGGAGTAGGTATTGCATTCCCAGTTTCATTTCTGTCCTTCAAGACAAATTCCTACTTTCCCTGCTTCAAACCTCTCCAACAGTAAAATTCCATTTTACCATCATTCTGAACCTGTAAGGTGACATTAACTGTTGAAAAAACATATATCTATTAAAAAAAAAAGTTGCAACTTGGCAAAATATTTATGTTTTTGTAATATATAATCTACTCTGCCATAGTGTTTGTATGCACATATTAGTGTCCTCCAAATGACAGAACCTCTCTCCACAAGTCTTCAACTCATCACTGTCACTAAAACCCATGCACTCACGGAAGTTCGCAATTTTTACCGATTTTGAGAAAAGACACAAAGATACCTTGTTCCATCTAAGAATCACATGAAAGACTCGGAGGGCAAATTTTGTAATCCTAAGTCTAAACCTAGTATAGCAACTATAACTCAACTACACTTCTATAATTTCTTACAGCAACAGCATTGAAAAGGAATATCCAAGAGCAAGGCAAAAGATATGCAGTTTGTCTTTTTTCCACTAACTGCAAACCTATTAACAATTTCTGCTTAGAAACAGCACTAAGATTGCACATTTAAAATGTTATTATGTTTCCACTAAATGCGAGTAGCATTTAAGCACAGCAAAAAAAGAATATTCTGTCTTCATACACTGCAGTCAGTTCATATTCCACCATCCATACATGAACCATTTGCTTATCTGAGAGCAACTGCAAAGATTAACAGTAAATTTGCATTAACCATTTTATCATGGTTATTCCCCCCCAGCTATATCTCCCATGCACTGCAGAGGGCTTTCTTTATGAGTTTTACACAAGAGTTGAAAAAGCCATCACAAAGTAGTTTGATGTAATGGAAGTCAAGCCTGGTAAAAGATTCAGAGGCAAATTCTTAGCTTCAGGGTCATGAACTGACAAATTTAAGAATACACTAGAATTAAGGGTACTCACACACATTTTCAGCTATGAATCACTGCGTATCTGGCCATGCCCAAGCACCGGATAACAAACATCCTGGCCTTTAACTTTTGTGTTCAAACTGATATGCCAAAACCAGAGCAGCAACAACAGTAACAGTACTAGTAAATAAAAAGCTTTTTTTTTTAACACTTACTATATGTGTCAGGAAATTCTTGTATTCTAACCATTAGTGAGGACAATCTCATCTAACTTAACTTACTTTGTATCAAACCAACCAGGAAAAGCTCACAATCGCCATCACAGAGGAAGTTCACCAAGTTTGTTCTCACTTCTCTCAGCCACCCTCTCAGCTCCGAATCTCTAAAAGCTCATCATCATTCCACGCATGCTATAGAGACCCCAGGCCCAGGCTGGCTGGCGCGCTCCCCTCTGACCCAGAGCTCATGGAACACCCGATTTGCAAGGCAAGTTGAAAACAGTGTTAAATCCCATCACCAACCTGAGCCCATGAAAGGTCACCAACTCTGCCAACAAGCTCGGTGCTTAAGCAAGCACATGTAATTGCCCATGATATATTTTTTCCCCTTGCAGAACTCCACCTGATTTCGATAATGAAAGCAGTCCTTGTGATGAGTTGCTCATAATTCATTAAACACTACATTATTTACATCCTGCTCTGAACACATCACTTTCCCTCTTCTCCATGGCACAAGTCCCTGGGTCCTTCAGAGGCGATCATTCCATTAACAACATTCTTACACCTACCCCCATGATGTTTATTCCTTATTTTTGCAATAGGAAACTAAGGCAGAGAAACGAACACTGGTAATGCTGGATGTTCAGTTTAGACATCCACAAAACAGCTGAAATGAAATTATCAGAAGGTGGCTGGCAAAGAAAGCTTCTTTCTGAAGTGCCATTTTAAGGAGCATTATTTGAAGCCAAAATTAGTTTTCATACCAACAGGAAATGATCATATTTAGCTTAAGCATTAGCACGTCCACTCTTAATGAAGCTAGTAATGAATACAGAGCTGTTTAGAAGACTCAGAATAACAGCTTTTCCCCATGATGCCACTTTCAGATAAATATGCAGATATGCACTATATCTGAAGGAAACAACAGAATGAAACTAAGACGCAAAGTTACTTTATTTAAAACCTATTCTTGATCTGAAAAAAATTATAGGGAAAACTCTATATATGTATTTCACTATTTTCATTATGATAATTAATGCATGCTTAATGAAAATTAGTCTTCGGGTAATTCCTGTTAAGGAAGAATTCTGTAAATTTCTCCAGGCTGATATAAAATTAAGACAAAAAACCCACCAAGCATTTGCTTTGAAGTGAGTTTCAAAAAGAGGAAAAAAAGTATAAGTACAGTAAGACCTGCAATAGGAATAAGCATTTTGTCAAACCCCAGTTTTATGTTCAGAAGGCTGCAGATATACATATTTAACATGCACTTATTAAAACACCCACAAACCACAAAAAAACCTGCTGGAGCAATAAGACTATCTTCCATAATTCACTTCTGTCCAGCATAACAAGAGAACTCAAGAAAAATTTTATTTCTTCAAGGACGTTCAAAAATATTTTCGGGAAATGCCTAGCCACTGGTGTACCCTGCAATCCAATCACCAGGCACAGATGATTCACTTCCACTTCCAACATACCACACCATTTATTACCCTTATCTATCAATGCTCAGAACAACTTTGTTAATCAAAACATTTATATTATGAACATCAGGCATTTGATGTAATTTCTTCCAAACAAAATTTATTTAATTTACAAAAAAGAATAATTTTTTTTGAGTCTCACGGAACAAGTTGTCTTAAATATATAAGCATATCTCTTAAGGGAATGCAGAATTATTTGTCCTATTAAAGTCTTATACATTTATCTTCTACAAAGCATACAGATAACAGGGCTCCTACCACCACCATGATGAAAAGACACTGAGTGCTCAGTGGGGAAAGCTGAGTAGTCTGTCTTCACAATACACCACATGTGAACTGAAAAAACATATGAGGACAGCAGAAAACAGAGATTAGCCAGCCAAATGAGACTCTACTCCATAAACCAACAACATTCTGTTGAAATTGTTAAGAAAATTAAGCATACTTTTGATGAGTTTCTGAAGCAGATAACATAAAATGCAGATACTACCCACAACAGATACTAGTTAGAATTAAATCAAAGGCCACAGATTGAATTCCCAAGGTCAGAAATCCTACAGCCCCAATGATGCAAAGTCAGCTCCTCTCAATGTCATAAGACCAGGGAATTACTCCCTAACATTTATTATCTTCCAAAAGCTAATATTTCACCATCATATGCTCTAAAATGGTTTCAGTGATTACTGTGGGTTCATGTCTTACACAGTGACAAATGTATGCAATCATACTTCAGCAAAGCCTTTAGTTTTGGGTGCACTGTAGGAAAAAGTCAAGGTATTTTAATAAGAGAAAGCTAGTCTTTAAAAGTCTCATCTACTTTCAATATAAAGATTCCCCTCCCCTAAAAAAAAAAAAAAAAAAAAAGGAATTTTTTTTTAAAAAAAAAANAAAAAAAAAAAAAAAGGGCATTTCTTATTACAAAAGAAGCATCCATTAAAAATTTCCAGGCACAAATGAAATGTACACGTACAACACATTGATGAGATGAATTCCCAGAACTTTTTATGTGGATTCCCTACATCAGCTACTGCAATCCTAAGATACGATCTGGCTCGTGCCCATGAGAAAGCTAAACAGATTCAGAGCAAAACCAATAAACTCAACACTGTATTGTTGCAATGCAGACTTGCAGAAGAATAAAAAAAAGAACCTTCCAGAGATGCTCAGCAACAGGCAGCACAGCACCCTGACTTTCCTTACAAGTGGGTACAGCATAGCACAGAACATGCCGCAAACTGCTCATCACTGTAGCCAGGCAATAGCGACGCTGCAATCCTTCCAGTTTCACCAGTCTGCCTTTACCTTCGGTTATCACTGGTAGGAAGGAAAGCAGGGCCCCAAAAGACTACAAGTTCAGTACCAAAACCATACAAACAACCTGGCATTTTGCACTTAAGGAATTTGCTATAGTTGGCTCTAAAATTAAACTATTGACATGCTAGACAATATAATAGGATACTCCCTGACAAATGAAGTTTTATGCAAGTCATGTATGCACAGCATATCACTGAAGATCAACTCAGTCAGAGATAGAAAAACAGCTCAGCATTTACACATTGTGTTTTCTTCCAGTCCAGCACACATTACACACAGGTTTCAGCTGAACAATGTTGTACAGAACAGGGCTGCCACAGCCTTGACAGCCAAATATTTCTTGCCTCTTTTTACTGATTTTTATATAATACCAATACTCCTGATGTTCTAACCAAGTCCTAAAATGCCAAGGCAGAAAGTATCTCCATCCTCAGTACCTGAAACTACTCCTCAGTGTTACCATGGTACGTTCTGCTCAGTCAAAACACTGCTCTGACACTTGCAACAACACAGCCTATGAAATATTCCCGACTACTGCAAAGATGCCAGTAAAACAAGAAAGGTTCATGAACCAGGGGAACTAATGAATATATTTGAAACATGAGCTAATGTAGTATACCTTAAAGTGCTAGCCTACACATTTTCAAGGCCAGCCATTTAGAAAAATAACTCACCACATATCTCTAAGTTCATATCTGCAGTCTATACCTAAGTCAGCTTTTTGTTACTCAAGAGGGAGGGAGGGGGGTTAACCCAATAGGGCAAACTAATCAGATCCTTAACCTGAAGTAGTCAACGCACCTTACAGAAAATGTCCTTTCCTAATGTGCCCTAATGGCAGGTAGAAGTCCCAAAAACGTAGTTTCTTCAGTCAGAAAAGCAAGTACTGCTTGTGCACTGTCAGAGCAGCAAATGAAAGCTGTGGCAGCGTATCTACACAGAGAGGAAAAAAATACGCAGCCTGAGCATCTCGAGGTCCATTGCCACAGAAAGAGGAAAAGGGGCTGAACAACCAAGTTCAATTTTTTAATGCTCTTTTCTATTAAACCAAGGAGAAAAAATGCCAACACTTCAAGGTGAAAATAATATAATTTAAAGCGAATGGCCTCTTGCAATAACCTCTTTTGTGATCTTGAGGGGGTTTAGTACCACATTTTATGATATTATTATTACTAAAATTAGGTACCTCTACAGTGTTCATTCAGAGTCCATCCCTATCCCTGAAGTACATGATGGAGCACCAGATGGCAATAACCAGTCGATCAATTACAGGGGAAAGCCTACTACTGTTTAAGGCTTTTTTTGTTTGTTGAGGTTCTTTTCATTAGTTTTTGCTTTGTTCTTCTTTCAGACCTAGGCTTTTTATATTATTTTTAGCCACACTTACTTAAGTCAAATGGCCTTTAACAATCTGAAAAAAAGCAAATCTGTTAAAAATACAACACACCCTGTCATCAATTAAAGGTTAAGCGAACTCTCAAATAACCTCACTCTCTCGCAGAAAGGAAAAATCAGACTGGACACTCATGACTATTTTAAAGATTGAGAAGTGAAGTTAATAACTGAATATTTTCATTGTAGTGATGCATATAACCTCAAATAGAACCTTTAGATAACCTCATCTTGCCACCATTAAACACATACACTCTTACACGCCACCTAAAAACACATCATAATGATCTAAAATGTGAAGTAGAGCTTCTTAAAAATCACTGCAAAGGTTCACAAGACCATGCATGAAGTGTTTAAGAGAACTTTAAAACTGCATAACGAGATTTCCTGAAAGAAGTTATTAAAAAACAAAACCTCTGTCAATCTTCTGTCAAATTCTAGTTGAAGAACTCCCAACAACTCAATCAACCCCTCTGTCTGCAGGATCTTAATTGCAAAAGGCAACCTCAAATTATGTAAGTGCTCCAAAAAGAGTAAGATCACATGGTTACCTAAGTTTCAAAGCTCTCCCTTGTAGGAGAAAGCTACCTACAAGAAAACCAATAAAGAAGATAAATATCATTTTATGCTAATTAAAATAAAACACTAACATCTATGTAACAAATTAGACAGCTGTGCTTGGTAATTTTGATTAGGATATTTTCTACACCAGCTTTATTTCCCCAATGCAAAAGTTCTGATGCTCTTAAAGAAAACCAACAGACTTGTCAGCTGGACTGTCTCAGAAAAAAGGGAAGGGATTTTGGTGCACCAGTACCAAAAGAAGATAGCTCACTTACACCAAGAGAGTCCAGAATTCCAACTACATTTTACATCCATCCTCAAGGAAACTATCTCTCTTTCTACACCACAGCTATCTTTTCCCACACAAACTCCATTTTGAGCACTACTGAAAAGCCAACAGCCATCAGCCTCACCTTCTGAGGCACAAGTGGTACTTGACTGAAGATATTGTCTAATCCAAAGAGCTTAGTATGCAAGGCCTGCATTCTGCCAACATTTGCACATGCCTAACCTGATGCATATAAATGGGGATTACTCACATGCTGGAAGGTAAGTGCATGAATAATAAGCATGTTCATGAATCAGCAATTATGCGCAGGTAGAATAAAAAGCCAAAGTGAAAGGAGATGAGGCACATGAGGCAAGAAAATTGTCACTAGGCATTTATAGTTTTAAGCATGAATGCTCCCAGTTGAAGTTTTAGGAAAGCTAATTTAGAAGTCAGTTTAAAGAACATTGGCTTTGAGGGTTTGAGGTGGGGAAGAAGAGAGTTTTTTGGTTTATCATTCAAATACATAGCAAATTGTCAAGTATAAAAAAAAAGTCTGTCAATAAACAACCCTCTTTACCCAAGCCCCCTAACTCTCCAGCTGAAACACTTAATGGTTTTACATTCTTGCTTGTTTGCTTGCTTTCTCCAGCTACAGGTCAGTTGCATGTTTGGAAATCTTAATCAGGGCAATATGGCCTATTTAAAATACAACTCCTTCATCAGGCAAATACAAAAAAAAAAAAAAAAAAAAATTATTATTTTCTAAAATACAAAGAGCAAAAAACCTTATTAATGCTGCGAACAAGCAATGTGCTGAGCAGTTCAACCCACAAACTGTGAAATTACAGGTTTTGGAAGCTGTGAGGAAGAAGGTGGTGTCATATATACAAAATGGGCTGCTCTTAACCTCCTCTGACACCAGTTTGGGTAAGAAGGGCCTTTCAGTTGTAGCAGGTTATTCTGTATTGCCCAGTAAACACACATTGTGAAGAAAAACATCCTGCAGTGTTCACCCCAAGTGGCCAAGTGCTTCAACAGCCACCAATTCCAGGTACCACGTCTGCTGTCACCACCTTCTGAAGCCTATAAAGGGTGCCCTGGAGAGATCAAGCTCTCTTGCACAACAGCTTAAAACAGGGGTTCCCAAATTTAACCTGATTTGTTAGCTGGTATTACCCCATGATCATCAACACATCTGCCAGCACATCACAACCTGTGACAAGCACACAAATATACCTATTACACATCAAACACTTGCACTGGGTATTTTGAATTGGTTTCTAAGTTATAGCACTATGGATCTCCTTCAATGTTTTAGTAATTCTGTCTTCCATTAACAAGAGTTAATATACTGGAGTAACACTGAGAACTCCAAAATACAGCCTTTTTGGGAGAGCCAAGCTCCAGCATTCAAGATGCACTAACAACACTGGTCTCCTCAGGGGACAGCACCCTTATATGCTTTCATTACAGAAGCATTGGTTAGCTCCAGGCCAAAGCTCAGCCACTGTGACCTTTCCAGCTCCTACATCAGAATGATTCAGTACTAAATAACCACCCTTCACAAAAAAGCAGACAATGACTTGCATCTTGAAGGTGACAAACAATTTTTCAGTATTGACTACTCAATATAATTTGGAAGCCTAGATATCTCAGCTTCCCTACTAGAGCTCTTTTTGTACAAAGTTACATGCACTAACACATTTTTTCTATCTCCATTAATACTACAAACAGTTTACCTAAAGAAATGTTTTAGCATTATTATATGTACAGTATTTTATGATTCTTCATATGAAATAAAACCAGGAGGAACTAACTGCTTCGCACTAACACCCAAAATGTGCTGGACACTTAGTGTGGCTTAATCCCAGCGAAAACCAGCCCAGGACTGAACAGCTCTAAAAGGTGAACCCTTCGGTCTTGAGATTTTACAGTGTAAGAAATAATTACAATCAATTCATCAAAACTTACTTGATATCCTTCCAATGACTGCCATTTCGAGTAAGGAATTTTAATGCTCAAAAATAATAACTGAAATAATAGTTAAAAGGAGCAAGGAAAGCTATGAAGCAAAAAGAAAGAAATAAAGGTAAAAAAAACCCCAGAAAGTGGCAAACGCAAGTAGCAAAGGGAAAAAAAGAAAACTTGGCTCAAATTGCAGGTGGCTAAGAAAACTGGAAAATCCAAAGTCACTAACCATGTAGTGACTTTGAGGTCTTCACTACAGAGACAAGGGGGCCAAAACATTCAGAGAAACAAAGCCAGGTTACAGGTGCAAGACAACAGTAAGACTGTGAAAGGTAATTAGAACAAGCTAACCACCTGAAACCTAAGGGTCAGGCAATCTTTAAGCTTAAACAAATAAATAAGGAGCAAGTTAGAGAAAGTTCTTGGCTTTTCTTCCTGATCATGTCTAATTTTCTAAGATACCAGCTCGTGCGTGTGTCCAAAGCAACTTGATACCTGTATGCACCAACTGCACAAAAAATGGTTATTATTCATTTTACTCTGATGAAAATTATGTCCCCTGGAGTTTCCTGTGACCAGTTTTCTTTCCACTCCCTTTCCACAGTAAAAATGTAATTGAGAACTACCACCCCTGGGATTTATGAACACATATTTCCTTCTTTGGAATTGAGAGCCTACTTCAATTCACTTACTACTACTAGACATTTCACTGGGAATACCCATCTGGACACTTGCCAGAATCTTCCTGCATTTTTTCAGCCTGGCAATTCCAAGAGATACCATAAATCTGAGATCATCACAAGACACAGGTACTGCAAAACTACCACTGGGTATTTTATCGAGTTTAATTACTGCTCAGTGCTGCTGAAGACCTGTACTTCTCTTAATGTGACTTCCGAACGCTGCCTGCTTTTTCATCAGTACAAGTTCAGAAATCCTGTAACAATGCTTGGGAAGCTACCCCGGGAACTAATAACAGGTCTGGAAAAACCCAGACACACTGCTCTACTTCTCCCACTCTTCCATTTTCAGCATCGGAAGGGAGTGTAAATTGTACTTAATTGCAAAATTGTCAGTTCAGTCCTTGAGTCAGTAAGTCCTGCTTTTCCAATTTCTCCTCCTTCTCCCCTCTCCCCCTTCCCAGGGGAGGCACACTCACAGCACTAATTCTCATCTCCGAGCATTTTACTGTCTTCGCCCAACACCTCAGCCCACAGCGTCCCGAGCTCCCCTTGGTCCCAGAGGAGCCCACATGCCACCTCCCCATCTCACACCCCTGCTCCAGACAGCCCCTCGGCTCCTCACCACCACCACCACTTCTCATTCCTGCTCACAAGCTCCTCTCGCCACTCACCAGCCAGTGTTTGGTGGGGATCAGTCAACACTTGGTGAGGGGCAGGGAAAAGGGGGCACAATGCAGAGGTCCCAGCACCAGCTCCAAGCAGTCATGCTCCCAGCCCTTCAGGGACAATCTTGGAATTACTGTATTTCTTTTGGGTCTCCTTGGTGCTGCCAGAGAAGCGGGTCTCAGCTCTCCATCTCCTAAATTCACACTTGCAGAGCTTGCCTTTTGTGTTCATTTTTAAATATGCTGAAAGACTTTGCAATTTTTCAAAGTAAACTTTGTGACTTCAAATCCCATACTGTCTGAAAAAACTAGATCCATTTCTTTATATAACAAGCAGAGGGAGAAGTTGAAATAATCCCTCTAAAAAGAGGAAAAAGTTAGAACTCTGTTTCCTACTCTCATATATGCCCACATTTACTTTTTAGACTGGAAATTAACACTTGATGTCTGACCAAACATTTAGAAAGAAAAAAAGTCTTAATAGATAACAGAAGAAAAACTTTCAAAGTCAATCTACAACCACTTTCTTTCTTTCCTTCCTGCCCCTTTAAAGATATTTTTAAATATGCAATCAATTTTGCGTTTTAAAACCTAATTTCCCATCTTGAAATTGTTAAATAAAGCACCTCTAAAAGCAAACACATTCTGCTTTTTAAATCCAAAATGGTGCTAAATCCTTACAGTAAAAAAGCCAGCGTGTTATGGTTAAGCTTACAGAGATACACTCAGAGACTACAACTGTAGGGGTACAGAAAAGCAGATGACCAACTGCTAATACAAAAGGAAACTGTCAATCTAAAATTTTAATAACTGTGAAAGCAGTAATGAAGCTTTTTAAGCTCAGCAGTTTACTCACTTTGAAGAGAAAACACTAGGAGTACCTTTGTAGCCCCACAAGTTCACCTCAAAAAACAAATTCCAAGCTCAACAACCAAACCTGCCTTTTTCCCACCTTTTTAGTATCACAAAACTGCAGGTATAAAGCTCTACATGATCTAAAGCAGTCTGAAGACTACACAGCTTCCTTAGATTTCTATTCTGGCCCTGTAACTGCATTTAAAGAAAATACATCTTACTAGTACTTGTCACAATGAAGTATCTTCCATTGTATTTATGTCTTGGACATTTCATGACACAAAATTCATGCTGTATTAACAGAGAAATGTTAGCTGGTTAGCAAGATATCTAAGAGACAACTGAATCCTTAGAAGCAATTTATTTTCACATTAGAAAGGATAGGTTATTCTATCAGGAAAAAGGATTTCTCAGATGCATGATGGAGGTCATTGGCCAAATCAAATATCTAATGGTAATCCACCAGTTCACCCCAAAATAAATAAGCAAAAACACTTAGCACAGTACTTAAAGAATTAGTCCCTGTGCCAAATAGTGGAAGATGTTAACAAAGCCAAGCAGCCCCTCTCACACAGACAACACCAATTTCTCACAAGTGTTAACGAAGAAGAGCAATGTAGTAATCAAAGGTTTTACTCAAAGGTTTTGTCTCTAAACACAATTAAGCGAAACAGACCAAATCACACTCACTTTAGCTACTGCTTTGACAGAAGGTAGTTTCTTGTTAGATTTTGTATTCTGTTTACTAACACTGTTAGGCATAGTACTCTCAAATCAGAAACAAAACAAACTTGAAAATATACATTTTATTGGAGAAACTACCTACTATACAGCTGTAGGTTTAAAATCAGCAATTAGAAGTTACAATAGAAGACAAAGGTATTTAAATGGGGATTGAACTGGTGGAAATGTTATAAAGAAAAAAAGCCCTGTGTAAAGACACAGTGAAAGTCTTTGGGCAGCTACCAGGACCCCAGTTATTTCCCTTAAGCAGTCAGACCAGTCGTTTACTTCCCTCCATGTGGCACAGATAAATACTTATAAAAGTGTCAGCTCTACATTGTCCAGCCAGTCACAAGAACTGCTGGTATAAATAACTACCTGAGTTTCCATCTGAGTTCATACATAGCCTTTAAAGTACAAAAGGGGGCAAGATTGAAAAGGAGAAAGAAGAAAATTCAAAGTAATGGTAAATGTTGCACACATTAAAATGGATGGGGAAACATCCTACTGTAGTTAGGAAACTATATGCTGAATTCTGCAACTTTGACCAAAATCGTGTTGCTAATTACCTTCTCACTTCCCTCATAACAGCAGCACAATGGAAAAAAGAAATTAACAAACATCACTAAAAGTTATTGATTACAAATAGTTTTCAACTCCAACAAGCATTCAGGGAATGTACATTGTATTAGCCCTTTCTTCCAAACAATTCTAAAATTAAGCATACCATTTTAAACCGTCATTTTTACATATGCTAATGGTAATTTTAAAAACTAATTCAGCTGTATAAGTTCAATCAAATATATATATTTTTGCTTAAGAGGCACTTTACATTATATAGATTGTTTCACTTCAGTCTTTTAAATACAGAGTCCAACAGTTAATGCTACTACATTTACATTTTACTACTATACCCAAAAACCAAAAAGTGACTTGATGTATCCACCCACAATATCCCCAGTGAAAAGGAGTAAAATTCCAAATGGTAGGGGAAGAGAAGATGGGTGGTCAGACTTCCTACAGGGAGATACTACAATAAAACCAAATTAGATCGGAATACTGGTTCAAACAAGAACCTTTCTACCACAGTTACCCTTAAACATCAACTCTTTGCATAACACATCCAGGACAAACTCACACACGGGCTAGGAATTATCAGAAGCATTCAGTGGGCACACAAGCAGTCTCATGACTAATTACCATAAGACCTCCTCAGGGGAGTAATGCTGGAATATATACAACAGGGTTGGAAGGCTCAGTCCCTTTACCTTTGTATGGTTTACTCTTAAAGCTCGCTGTTAGCCAACTCCTGTGAACTAATTTTTTAAACATGTTTATCACAAGGAAAACAAATCCATAGCCCTCAAAGTTAGCTCTTTATTATCATTGATAAATGAAAGCAATAACATTTAAAACCCCACCAGATCAGAAGCACATCATTCCACACACAGATGTTAATTTAACTCAGATTAGCCTCCTGAACACATTCAGTCAAAGAGAATATACTTAATTTTGCTAATCAAACTACTTTTCACTCGAGAACTCTGCATTGTGAGACATTTTGCAATCCCAAATTGCATTTTAAAAATGAAGAGCATTATTACATCCAACATCTACTTTGATTTTTCCTGCTGTTCATGTTTTACAACTTTGTTTTTATGCCTGGGTAATGCTAGTGGACCAGTACCATTAATACATCTTCTCAACAAGACAAGAATGAGCATTACTCTAATCATACAAAACCATCCTGGGTCCCATTCTGAGAGGCAGTGAGTACCCTCTTCTCCCATTGATGTCAGAACACATAATGTTACAAGTGTTGAGGTCTATTGTTCAGTCCATTTTTCCCTATCTTGTGGGGTCCTGGCATATATTCATTAGGATACTACACTGATATAAAACAAAACGTAAGACATCTCACACATTTGTGCTTACCAAACTCCAAACTTCCACACCATAATTCAAATAAGGGCAGAATACACAAGGCAACTACATGTACCTATTTTCCAGAGAGAAGCAGCCCTCAAAGGGCTTTATTTTCTTAAAGAAATGGTATAGTTTATAAGAGTCAGGAAGCCTCCCTAATGCAGTTCCTTACGTAAACAGGTAGTGACCCTGCAAGTCCCAAATCCAGTAACACCAAAAAGAGAGCCCATATTTCTGAATCAGTCAGCTTGGTCACACTGGATGAGAATACTTACACAACCCTCAGAATTACTATTTACGTCAATTTCTCATTCAAAAACACAGCTGCACTTGCAAGGCCTTATGTATTATCTGTTACTATTACTACCTTAAAGCTCGGTTTTGTGCACTTAAAAGTAGGCTGTGACTTGTTTTGGAGGCGGGAGAGTAGGGGAAGACTTGCGGATCAAAGCCCAACTTATTTAAGGAGGTGGTTTACACCCGAACCCCTCTCGTCGGGATTTGCAGTCAAATCAACGGGTTTCCTGTTCTAACCACCAAGAAGAGTTACAACAATACAGCCTCAAACAAACAGATGGCTGTCCGCAGAAAAATAGTTACAATATTGACTCAAAGGCACATCTGCTGGGGCGCTGCCAGCCAGCCCGCTCCGGCAGGCGGGCACCGCGGGAGAGTTTCAGTTTTGCCCGGTCCAGAACCGACTGCGCGGCACCACCGCGGACCCGAAGGGCTCAGGGAAGCGAAGCTCCTGCGGGAAGGGTTTTCCCGAGCCCGCAGCCGGCTCCGGGGCACGGGAGCAGCCCCACGACCCGGGCTGGGGCGGCCTCTCTGAGGGGCACGGCGCGGCATCCGCGGCACCTCCCGGGCACCGGAGCAGCGCGCCCGCCGGAAGGGAGAGCGAAGGGGCAGGGAGCACAGAGCGAGCATCGGGAGCCCAAGCGCAAACACGGGAGAGTTATTCCCCCCGTCGGCAAAAGAGAACCCGGGCCCGCTCCCTCCCCACCCCCGGGCGGCAGCCCCGCGGGGCC
>VWZG01008372.1:724-50014 GCA_013396735.1 Grallaria varia | reverse complement strand
AGCGGCCCCCGGCGAAACTTCGTGCGGGGAGGAGGCGCGGAGCTGGGGCAGGACCTGGGCCGAGGGCGGCTTCGCCTTTTCCTCCTCCTCCTCCAGCAGGCGGGGGGCGAGCCGCCGGCGGGGACTGCTGCTCCTCCTCCGGCTGGCGCCCCGTTCGCCTCCTTTCTACCCCGCCGGGCGGCGAGACAACTTCTCCTCCTCCTCCTCCTCCTCTCGCCTGCCGCTGGAGGGGGCCGCCGGCAGAGGAGCCGCGGGCAGCGCCGCCGCCTCCCGGCGCCCCCACGGCCCGCGGGGCAGCGCAGACAACTCGTGCCCTCCGCCCGGCCCGGGGGGCGGGATCAGCTCCAGGCGGGATCAGCTCCAGGCGCCGCCTCTCAGCGGCGGGCGCGCGCAGCCATGTTGGCTGCACAAAGCTGGTGCTGCCGCCCGCGCCGGCACGGGCACGGGGATGCAGCTGAGCATCGCCCGCCCTGTATTGCGGCCACCGCCGCGCCCCCGGCCTGGCCGGACCGTCAGCCCCGGCCCCGGAGCGGAGCAAAGCCGGTCGGGGGAAGGACCCGCCCCCCGTCGCGGCCTGCGGGAGGCTGTGCCGCTCCGCTCGGCTCGGCTCGGCTCGGCTCGGCTCGGCCCGCCCGCCGGGGCAGGACGGTGTCGCAGCCGCGGGTGTCCGTGCGGCCAGACAGGGGCCGTGCGCGCCCTCCCCGGGGCCGGGGCCGGGGCCACCGCCCGGCGCCCACCGCGGCCCTCGGCAGCCGGCGGCGTTTGTTCCGCTCCAAACCGGGAAAAGCTACGCATCAAAATGATTGCAGACCGCTGGGGCTTTGCCCATTAGAATTTAGCAAATTGAAAGTTTTCAAACAAGGGATCTAAACATTAGTAACATCTCTTGGCTCATCTCCCCCCCAAATGTAGCTTCATCGGCGTGTCGCGAATAACCAGAGACCGGGTAGTTACAAATAGACTACAGGCGCTTTCATACTCCTCAGCAGCAGGAGGATGCAATTGTTTAGCAAAGAAATAGGAGAATAACAACTTTTCTGTCTGAAGGTAAACAGGCTGTCAACATTACTTGCACTAAATGTTGTCTTAATTTGCAAACAGCCAGGGGTCCAGGCTGCAGAATGACCACAAGCAGTTATCATCTTTAATTCACTTTTCATACATTTCGATGACACTGAAAGAGCATTACTGGTAGTGGTGTTAACCCCATTACATCAAGTAGGAACCAAAATAATCTGACAGCCTCCTGTCCAAACAGCTATTTCCTTTCTTTAGTGTCTGGAGAGCTGGCCTCAATGAGTACAAGGGGAAACCGCTGGTCCCTAACATCTTCTGTTAACACACCCATTAGGGGAATTGAGGTGCTGAGCTGAGTTTCAAGTCACTTTATGTAGTTCAACAGACAGTGATTTCTCTCATCTGTGGAAACAGCCTTGAGTTATGTGCATAATTGTGCTATCATTCTACTACTAGTACTAGCAAAGGCAGAGAATAAGAGGACTTAGGGGTTTCTCTCAACCTTAAAAGTAATTATTTGCAACAATACTGGAAAGTATGGGGTGATTTTGAAACAAGTTTTTCCATATTTGGCCCATTCATTGTCATTTAATGCTCTTACAAATTCATTTCCTCTAATTTTGCATCCATGGTTTTCTCAACAACTTTCTTTGCTATACAAAATGAAGAGATTAACTTTGTTGTCTAATGATTAATGTTGCAAGTTCCTGCAAACTGTGTTCCTTCTAGGTTATTTATATTTATCAGAAAATCTGCCTATTTCCCTCCAATAAGTTGGGCAAACTTTAGCCAGTAAAGCGGTCGTACGTTCCCCAGCTACCAGTTAACACCAGTATGCATTACTCGTTGGCTTCACCTCAGTGTAACAAAGTTGAAACAGAACAGAGTCAAAAACTATGGGTAAGAAGTGAAGCCCACCTCGTGTCACCCAGTGTGCAGCCAAAGCAGACCCCTCTCGGGCAGCGCCAGGGCAGGGCCCCTCTGTGCCTGCCACAGGATGGAGGGCAAGTCACTGTGCAAGGGGAAGCTTTCTGAAGGCAAATGCACAAGAACACTGAACAAAGATTGCACAAATTATTTGAGTATGTCCTGGGTTTTAAGAGTTTCTAATCTCAGCAGTCCTTTAAGTACAGTGTTTTATAGTGTGTGTGCTTATACATTTTCCTGTAAAGGAAAGGAAACAAACCCTCGACTTCCATTACAAGGCATTATGTTAAGAGACAGACTTGAGATCTGTGCAGCAGCCCTGCTACTTGAAGTAATGAAGACAATCTTGGTTTCTGTCCTCTGCCTGATCTGGCACTCTGAGAGGTGCCTTTCACCAGGCGTTGCAGTAACTCGGGAATGGCATCATTCAGGCAGGGCATAGCTCAGCTATCTTGAGTACCATTTCAAAATCTAGAGGGAGGTGTGCCTTGGCAAGTGTTTACTCTGGACTTTACTTACTCCTGCCTTTGCCAGAAGCGTGTCTTAGTCCTTTGGCTTCTCTTCCAAATAAAACATCAGTCTTCTCATCCTGCATTGCCTACCTTGCCTTTTGCTTGCAGATCCACATCTCCTGTTGCCATTGCGCAGGTAGTGCCAAGTAGCAGGTGAATCCCTGTTGTACCAGATTTCTTTCTTTCTAGCAATGCAGTTTCTATCTTTTTGTATATCTGAGTCTCCTACACTCCATTTTTCTTGCAAATGCAAAGCGTGTTTGCTCTCAGAAAAAATCAGATAAATTTCTCATTGCACACATAAGTGTCTCTTCCATGGGTCCAGTGGCAGGCACTTGCCTGTAGAAGAGAAGGACCTCACTGTTACCTCAGTTACTTGACTTAATATAGACCTTCTCCAGCAACTGCAGGGAAAGTCGTCATAAGACTTAGGCATATTTTGAAGACTCAGGTTATGAAATGGATGCAAATCTATTGTGCCAAAAGTTTATAAAGTGACCCAAATTCAGATCACTACAGTACTCCAGAATGTACTACTCCACTGCAATACTAAGAAGCAAAACTGATTTTCATTTAATTTCTTTCTCCCCAACCCCCAACAGGAAAAAAAAATAAATAGGCAAACCCCTTTGGTTCCCCTGCCAAGTTTTCAGAAAATGAATGTAGCTGCGGAATAAATTTTCAGAAGTGAAATTTAAGTTAATCAAAGACAGATCCTTGAAGGGAATTCAAGTCTACAACTTGGACAGACTATGCAAGAATCAATCAGGTGTTTGCGAGAGTACCAAAATAAAGGCAGGTTTTTTGATTGTTCGCAAAATTGGATTCAAACCACATTTGACAAATTAATAGAAAAAGATGGGTAGATTTTTATAAGCCTTGGAAAAGCTTGACAAATTATTTTTGGTTTAGATTTGAAAAGTAGGCTACTGAGGTAGCGTGCCTTGAGAATTAGAAAAAAAACATTGACTTTCGGATAAAGTGTATTAGGTCAGCAATACCTATACCTATGTAGTCTGAGAAAGATCTCTGAAACAAGATGGGGACATGGAGGCAGAAATTGGAGTTTATTTTTATTTGATTTTTTACCTTATTTTCAGAAAGAAAAGGAGAAACACTCATATTGTCATGCAGAAATAAAGTATTTCAAATGTACATAAACCATGCAAGGCTTAAGAGGTATCAGACCTTGAGATTGATTTTCTAAAACAAAGATTGGAATTGAAAAAATCAAGTTGTCTGTTTGGTATATCTGCTACTGAAAAACCTCCCTCTGTAGATTTAAGGTGGGGCATGGGCAGTGAAGCACTTGGGCCCTTGTCTTGCCAAATTTTCATTTGGGAGGACGGGATCATTCTCAGTACAAGCATTGGGTTTCAGCAAGCCCCGGTCCTGTGCTTGAAGGCTGTTTTTGTTATAAACCTGTATAACCCTGTGCAGTATAAGAAATTTAAAAAATTCCACATTATTAACTACAGTGTATTAAAAAAAAAAAACCAACATGCAAGCCTTTGAAAATATTAAGATCAGAGTCAAGAGGAGCAAGAACAAGACTCAACGTCTAGAAGATTTTGTTCCTCTACTTTGTCAATGCACTTTTTTATTATGCAATAATCATCATGTTTGTGTATGCAAACTCAGCACATTTCCTGAAATACAGCTTTGTCATACATTCACGCTATAAACTAAAAAGAGATTCAAATTCACATAATCCAGCACATAGTTCTCACTTTAAAAGTCTATCTTCCCCACAGATCACAGAACTTGAAGCTGAAACCAAGAGGACTCTGAACATCATGAAAATCAAGAAAGAAAAGGGAAAAGCAGAGGAAAGGAAAAAGAGAAAAAGAAAGCAGAGAAATAGAAGAAGAAAATCCTTCCTGTTTTCAAGATGAATTTCAATAAGATGGTATAAAATATTGCACCTGCAGTGACAGGGACTGCACCCAGTGACTGTTCCTGTGTCTTGCAAAATCAGTGCTTCCAAAAGCCTCTTGGTGATGAGATTTATGGTCTACATCAGTCATCCACATACTGACTGACACTATCACTTTGTTTTAGCTTGGTATTTTCTGATAAGTCACACTTTAGGAACATCTAGGCTTTGAAACAGGCTTCTTATACATTTTAATAAGACTTTGCATGGGACAATAGTCTTCTGTGCAAAAATAGCTGTCACTCCTTCTCAAACACTTCCTCCTCTGCGCCGCTTGCTTTGCTGCCCAAGTCCCAGCAGCAGCTCTGCTGGTAAATCACCTCCTCAAATATCATCAAATTGAACCAATCAGAAATTCTAGTGCTCAAAAGTAGAGGATTTTCTATAGGATTAGGAGTTTTTTCTTTTTTTTTCTTTTTTCTTTTTTTTTAAATACATGGGAGACATTTCATTTGGTTTTTGGTTTTGGAGCCCTTAGGATACAGGTCTTCAAGCTTCACTGGCAGTTATGTATGCTAGAAATGGTTTTGTAATGAAAGCTAAGCTTCTCATTTCATCATATGATTCAAGCAACTATGGGTTTAGAGAAAAGTATTGAGAGATTTACAATAAGTTAATGGAAGCTGACAACACTGTGTGGATCTAGGGAAGGAAGGTTTTGCAACCTTCAAAACAGCTACGTGAAAAAGACAAGTAATCATCAAGATTAGAGCTCTCTAGACACAAAGTAAACACCATAGATACTTTGTCATAGGTATCACAAGAAACCAGCGCCTAAGTGGTTCTAAAGAGCAGTTTATTTTTTTACATTAATGTGGCTGATAGACAATTACTTAGCATTTTTAGGATACAAGGTGCTGGTCTAATGGGCCAGCATGTGAAAAGATCTCACTTATCCATAAAACAAACAAAAAAAAAAACCCAAACCATAATGTGAGCAGTCTGGGCACTGCACAGGGAAAATATTTCACCTGGCAGTATCGTCTCCAGGAATGGGCTATGCCCATAAATCCTGAGGTGCTTGGAGCTCCTGCTGAAGCTTCAGACTGAGGGAGCTGCTGTTGGACACACACAGAAGCACAAGGATCATTTATCTTCCCAAAAATGTGCAACCGTGAACTCCAGGAAATGGTTTAGCCCTTTCTTGAGGGAGCTCCTATGACAGAGTATGAGGGAAAGCAGACCTTCCCCCCACCCCTCCCCTGTAGCCATAAAAGCAATCCATCATTTCATCTTGTACTATGCTAGGCAGTTTTCAGATAGAAATTACTGTTGTCTTTTCCTACTCTGGGCAAATTAAATTGAAGAAAATGAGAAAGAAAACATGGTGTTTGATGAAGGTGTTAGATTTCCCTGTGCTGTTAAAAAAATAAAGTTTTATTTCATCAACTTATTAAAAGACAAAGGGCTTCCTCAAAAGCAAAATAGCTGGCAGGAAGGATGTTTGTTTGGGGTGGGGAAGGGGAAGAGATGGAGCTGTGAGTACACCCAATCACTTCTGTTTCTCAGACAACTGCTTCCAAAAACAGGCAGCAAAAGAGAAACAGAAATAGTACAGAGGCACACTGGTGGTGATACTGCAGGGCCATAAGAATTTCAGCTTTTGTAGGAAAGACACTCTGCAAGTAAATCCCATCTGCTTAGAACAGACCTGGGAGTGATATAATTTTCTTTCCGAGACTGGGTTGACTTGTGATGTAGTTAACTTCTATAAGCAAGCAGATGTTAAACAGCCCCTTTAAAAGCTGTTGCTTGCAGTTTGTTATTGGTTCAGTTTCTAGGTCAGTTTTCAAGTCAAGCCAAGAGAGATTATTTACACCAATCACTTGCTTTTACTTCTTTTAACACTAATGGGTGATAAAAGCAAATGGGTGCCCTAAACACCCACAGGCAACTTCAATAAACAAGCCATGCACAAACTGAGAACTCATAAGAAGAAAAACCAAACTGCAGTCAAAGAAGATAGACAAACGTAATAAGGACTCCAGAGAAAGCCTTGGCACATTTTCAGCCTCTTCATTGGTTTTCCATCAGCAATGAGCTTTTTTCACATGGGATTTAAATCTAAAGGCTCTTGAAGAAGGAAAGGTATTTCCTTTCCTTCCATTGCTCAGATCTGCTAAGAATTACATATGTACTTTTAACAGCAAGTAGTTCCCCTGCTCATTGACATGCAAGGGTTTAAGAGTTGAATCCATCTCAGTTACAAGGTAAGTTTTCCAGGGTCTCCTGGGACAGGGAGATTGTGCTTTAATTGTGGCACAACTGGACTTGAAGAAAAAGGCTCCTGATGCTGAACAAAAGCCAATATTCCTTGAAAATTCCAGAGCAGTCCAAGTATCTCTAGTCCAAGCCCAAAGAGCTGAGGAAATGGAGACAGGTACTCGGGCAACTGTGGTTCTCTCTATTTCTGTAGATCCCGCACAACACCTGTCCTTCCATACAGGCCTGAAGAGCTCGTCCCACAACTCATCTGCTTTGCAATGCTCAGACTAAGGGGGAAACAGAGGTGGCAGCCTAATTCCCAAAAAACCCCAGAACACAGATCCACATGTGAGAACAGGCCAGTACTCAGATTTGGTTGGACTCCAGAAGTTGATCATGCACAGAAAGAGATAAGCAGGATTGTGGGGAGCATCCAGCTCGAGGGGATTATTACTGCTTCATAATGAATGCTCTAGCGCTCTGAATTAATCTGTTTCATGACACAGGAGAAGCAATTCTGGTGTACTTTGATTAATGGTGTACAATTTTACAAGTGCCTGCGAGAAACAGACAAATGTAGGCAGACAGTATGTTGAAAAATATGCTGGGCTTTCAGCAGATCCTGTGTGTCATACCCATAGCTAAGGCTTGAACTGCCATTTGACAGTGATACATAGGTTTATGTTTACATAAATACTGCATAAACTCCATATGCTTCTCATTTTTTGAAGAAATTTTTACATTTAACACTACTGGATATTTCTTGGGCAGGAGAGGGAAATGCTTTTTATAGGAGGTAAAGATAAGACTGGAATTACAGTGAGAATAAAGTCAAAGAGAAATCCATGTCCAAACTTGCTATAGTCAATTTGCTCAGGCAAAGCAGACTATGGGCCAAGATAGAACTTTAGACTGAGGAGTGTTTAAAATTACAAAAATACTGGACTTAACTAAAATTAGTTCTGAAAACAGTATCCAATGTGAAATGAAATAACTCCTAAAATACACTCTAATTTAGAAGGCAAAAGTAATACAGTCTCTGTGCCAGCCTACATGCCTTGGAAGGGATGGGAAAGCCATCAGAGAGTTCCAGAATGAAATAATGTCTCAGCTTAGCACAGTGGCAGCTGCATTACCAGCTTCCACAAGGTTTGGCCATCCAGTTTAAACTGAGCTACAGATCTTCAACACATGTATTTTTTTCCTCTTCCTAACACAAATGTAAAAATTCAACATTCAACAGTTCAAGTTAATTAGTGTTTTTTAAAGAAAAGTGCCATAAAATTAATTTAGAACCAAAATTATTAGAAACACCAGGATTTGTCAAAATTGAACAACAAATAACTCCTGAAACAAATAGAAAATCTTCATCTTGATACTAAATGGAAAAGAACATACACAGCATGGCCTAGAATAAGCAGAAACATCTGAGACAAAGTCCTGAATGGCATGGAAGCCTTAAAAGTGATTAGGTTAAAATTCTTCTTTTTGAATCACATATACAGCAATGAGGTATAGAGAACTGTTGTTCAACTCTTTGAAACTTATAAAGATACATTAATTAGTTGGAGTTTGATGGATAGAAATATTTAATATAATGCACGTATCAAAGCTCATCCAGTTCTGCTGAGTTCTCTAATTAGTTTCCAGGGGACTTGGATTAAGTCCCAGTTTGGTAATAAAAATACTGTGCAAAAGGATAACTGAAATAAAAAGTCTCCACGTCTGCTAGGGATATTCCATAAAGGATAAATACACTTCATCAGCAAGGCAAGCCAAATATTATCCTTTTTACTGTGGGCTATTTGTACTGTTACTTTTTCCTTAACTTGTCTTCAGAACTGCCACCCTCCCCTTCCAAGTGTATTAATGGCAGCCAAGAGCTTCACTGCTTTGCCCTCTCCTTTACAGCTGAAGTCAGTGCATCTTGCAGCTGGCTTCAAGAGCACCAACTACTAGTCTTTTTTTCGCTTCCTTTGGAAGATGAAAGAATAAAAAGAACTATGCACAGCAGATGCTAATCACATTGTTAAATCCATGCATCCTGGCAATGCTATTTACTAAGTACTCCATATAGCATGTAAGGTTTCACAAGCACAATCCCTTCACTCACCTTGATGATTCTATCATCTCTCATACCAGTGTTGCTCAGGAGGCACTACTATAAGATTTGTACTGTTACAGTCTCAAGAGAGAGTCTAATGAGAGTACAGAGAGTCTAATGGTTACCCCAGGTCTTACAAGTCTGTGGCAGCAAGTTTACTGATTCTACATGTGCCAGCTCCCTACCAAGCTGCTGTGCTGATCCCGAATATGGACTCTCAACAGAATACATACAAACACAAGCAAGGGAAACAACACTGGTGTCAGCCAAGGAGGGAGGGCCAGAAGCATGCTCAAGACTAAAGTAAGTGGAGACAAAGGGCTGAATACAGTTTTTAGTGCTGATCAAGAGCCACATGAAGCAGGGATGCTTTTCATTTCAGTTTGGAGTGCAAGTATATTCCCTTATGTAATAAGGTCCTTTCCCCNCCCCCCCAAGTTATTTGACCATAGTTGTAATTTTGATGGCAGTAAATTTCCACATCCAGATGTGCTGAGGAGATTGTTTTCTCCTTGAGCGGTTTAATTATCCTGCAGGCAATTGTTCACGGTAACCTTGCATGGCTGAGTTGACTCCAGCCAGCAGCACAGTACGGTTGGCATAGCACTGCTGCAGGGAAGGAGTGTCACCAGCAGTGACAGTCACTACAGGTCCATAAGGGACAAATCTGTGTGAGGAATAAGGACAAGGAGACAGAACTAAATGCAAAGGGAACTAGAAAACACACAGCAGTGGCATAAGTCAGAAGAAATATCTATCTTCTGAAAAATAGAAGTTTAAAGGAAGTCTCTGAAGTAACTGGAAAATACCTGCATGAGCTGAAAATCTGGAAGAATGCCATATGGGAAAGGAATTAAATTATTGTGTGGGCTTGTCAAGGTACCTACACACAGAGCAAACGTTTTAGCATCATTGCAGTGAAAAAGTGCAGGGAAAAGGGTAGAGTGGGGAGCGAGGTGTGTCCTTCCTTCCAGCAAGTGCATGAAGGAGATCCCCTACCCACTGTGCCCTTCAGAAACAAGTGCCACAGTGGCACTGCTGGTGCCTCAAGCCTTCACCATAACAATTCCAAAGCCATCCTTGTCACTCCAAAGACAACCAGCAGTTTACCACAGAGATGCCGTGAATCAACCTGAGCCAAAGAATCCCCCGCCTGTGACAAACAGGGATTAATCACACCACACTGCTAACCAATTCCCAGAAATTAACAAAACCCTGAATAATAAATCAAGTAAAATAATTCTGAAGTCTCACATGGAATTTTGGTGTTTTCTGAGACTCCTGAAGTTTACGAGCACAATTTCACTATCACTACTGCATTTCCTGGCAGTTAATTTTCTTTATTTTGCTTTTACAAACCCACACAATTTAACATTTAAAAGAGATACATGCTGAGAAAATTGCCATATGTATTGAAAGATTAACCAACCAAGCTATATTTTCACAAAAGGAAGAATAAAATGCCTGTGGTTAACAATCCAGTTACCTGCTGCTTTCAGAACAGCTTAACTTCTGGCCAACACTGTCTTCAATTAACAGATCATCACCATCGTGGAGGAGAAAGAACTTGGTATGAAGTCCTGGGAGGTACCCCAGGTTTCTGTGGACCCTGACACAGTCAGAGAGGCACCTCTTTTACCCATGGACTAGAAGTCCTCAGTACCATCTGGCTCTGAAACCACCATGATCATAGCACTGTGATGGAAGACATTTATTGCAAACAGTTCTAATTTTTAAAAACAACAGAAAAATCTGTGCAGAATAGCTTTCCTTTACCGACAGTGAATTATTCATCTGATCTTCACAGATGTTGTTGGCTCTCTTCTGGAATGTGACAACACAAGAAATTTAATTGGTGTCATTTCTGTATCTTGTCCCATTTTGGATGAAGAAACACCTTTTTACCATCTGATGCACACAGGGACTCTACACGGCAGAACTACAAGTACCTGTGGGGGTTAAGACAATGCAGCATCCAGAGCAGCTCGCAGCCCACAGAACCCATAACCACAGCCAGACAATACCAAGTTCTCAGCACTGGGAGCCGAGTCACGCACTGCAGGAACTAAGAAAGGTATAGGCACCCTTGTAGCTTTCAGGCATTAAAGTGGAAGTTATCTTTCATACATCTTGCTGTTTTTGGCTCTCTGTACACAGAGAAGACCACCTGTTTCTTATTATTTTCAGTCCTAAACACTGGTCTTTTGCATCAATCAGCATCACCTTGAAATGTTTTTAAGACAGCCTTGCTTTGGAGTTCTGCAGCAGCTGAAGAATGTGAGACACTACTCTGCGAGCTGCCAGGACTTCACGCTTCAGAGAAGCTCTCGGAGCTGTATTTCAGTGCTCACTGTAGAGAGTGAACGCAGATTGTAGCAATCACTGCTGCATGGGAAATGCTGCCACGGAAGACATGCCCCAGCTCACAGTACAGACTCGCTGTTCTCACTTCCCAGGAGCAACTTGCTCCATTCTTTTGGGAATGACTACAGCCTTCTACTTTAATACCACATTTGTTTTGTTGTCTCTTCGGTTTTTTAAGTCAGATAGTAAAATTCTCATTCGCATATTTTTTATCTAATTCATGAAAAAACATGTGTGGACTCTGGCTTCTTCTTCTTAAGAAAATTAATTCCCTTAATCTCCTTCCTCATATGTATCATTTTAACAGGTTGCCTTCCTTCTCACAGTTATATTTTAGTCCTGATAGTATAAAAAAGCCATTTATAATAGGAGACATCCCCCCCCCCCCAAAACCGCTATCTAAATACCTATTCTCAAAAGAAAATGCTGCCCTCTAGTGGACGATGATGATATGAGCTAATTTCATTAAGAGAGAACGTTAAAATTTTCATTTTATCAATTATAGGAAACCTTAACTCATTTTCACAAGCACTGATACACCAAAGCAGTAGGGCTGGTTTGTTTTCTATGACTGTTGCAGATAAGCCTGTGAGGTGTGAGAGTCTGTGTTTGGTACTTATTCTTCAAGACAAACTGGCTATGCATTAATACCATAATCACATCCAAATAATCTGCCAAGTATTTTTGTGCATTGATGTATTATAACGTTTTGTAACTTTTAGTTTTTCTGTTCTTAGACCATATAAAAAACATAGGCCAATTTTTCTTAGTTTCTTCCTCTCGCCCCATTCCCCCTCCGCCGTTCCCTCCAATACTTACTGTCAGACTTTCCTAGGTCTGAATACAAAGCTTTAGCTAACCACTTTGAAGATACATTTTTAAGTTACATTCATAGAAGAACTTTAGCAAACATGCAGATACTATGAAAATCTGTATCCTGTTTGCTATGTGTTAATAAATACATTCCTCTCAGCAAGAACAGTGATACAAAATAGAGGAATTCCTGCGGCAGTGGTTCCTTCAACTTATACTGAAACAGTGACAAACGGCCGGACATCAAGGAGTCTTTGTATTGAAACAGCCAAATGTTATCCTACTTGTAAGATACAATATAGAATTTATAGAACACAGGATTCATATGCTGGGATTTTTTTTTTTAAGCATAGATAAGCAAAAAGGGAATAGCACCTCTATATTAAATTTCTCCAAGCTATGGACCAAAGCAGTACAGTTCTGGATTTACTTCCAGCTTCCAACAGTCATAACAGGAAACCCATGTGGCACGTGCTGCTGTTTTATCTCTCTACAGATAAGAAACATGTGTAAAGTAGTTTCCTGATAAACATACCAAGAAAATACTTTATTAAATACCTTTTTTAATAAAGTGCCTTTAAAAAAAAATTGCTCTCTGCTTATTGGTTTACTAATTAATTTTAACTACAATTTTTGCCTGCATACTTCTACCTTGAGTATTTTTGCCATTAAGTACAGACACTATGGGGAGAGAAGAGTAATTTGTCAAAGGACACAGAATAACAGATTGCTAACTAATGTAAACCTTACTTTAAAAATTAGAACCCTGTCAGGTCTATATTTTGTCCTCTGTCAAAATTATGTAGTCTATAGTTGTGGTTTAAGCCCAGCTGACAACTAAGCCCTACACGGCCACTCGCTCAGCACCCCATCCCCACCCTGGTGGAATAGGGAGGAGAATCAAAAGTAGGTTGAGATAAGAACAGCTTAATAATTGAAACGAAATGTAGTAATAGTAGTAAACCATAACAACCATCATAGAAAGGAAAAAAAAAAAACCAACACAAAAAGTGATGCAATATATAATGTCTCACCACCCACTGACTGATGCCAGACCCCATTCCCACACCCATATCAGCCCCTTCCGCCTCTGGATAACTCCCTAGTTTATACAGTGGGCAGGACTCTGTGGTGTGGAATACCCCTTGTGCCAGCTCAGCTCACCTGTCCCTGTTACGCTCCCTCCTAGTTTTCTTTCATTTTTGTACCTCCCCACTGGCAGAGCATGAGACAAAGTCAGAATATGCCAAGCTGAGAGGGATCCACAATGATGGAGTCCAACACTTAGCCCTGCACAGGACCATACTCATGTCCTGAATTTAGGATAAACATGACTTAGCAACAGCTAAAACATCATATTATCAACATTATTCTCATACTGAATCCAACACATAGCACTAAGAGCTACTGAGAGGAAATTAACTATCCCACCTAAAGCCAAGATAGCTGTGTATATTACAGGACAACAAGGCTTGGAAAAGCACTCCAGCTTAACTTCAGCCCCCAGCAGCTGAAGCTGCACCCCCTCCCCACAGCAAACAGTGGCCCCTCCTGCATGTCCCCAGCTGCACACAGCCCATCTGTACTGCTGCCTCAGACGTGTGGCTCCCAGCAAATACCTCACCGTCCTGCAAGGGCCTCAGGATTGCAGAGCTCTGTTTACCTTTTCTGTCTGACGTCTTTGTGAGCTCCTCCTTCAGCGCAGCCCATCCCTCACTGCTGCTCCTATTTCCATTGCCCAGTCTCCAGGCTGCTCCAGCCCAGCGGTCACCAGACTAACAGCTCATCCTCTGTGTTCGCAGCACAGGGACCAAAGGTGGGTTTGAATTTGGTTTTAGAGCAAAGAGGGACACAGAGAAGCCCATTCCCATCTCCAACTATCTACTGCAGTATTGTATAAGTAATTATGGAGCTACTCCTTTTGTTACACAGAAAGAAACTGTAGAGATGGAAGGGGCTTTTTTAACCCACTGCACATAAAATTCAGAATTACTAATCACAAAAGAATGCAAATAAAAAATATATCTGCTTTGCCATTTACCTGAGATTAAACCAGAAAACTATTTTCAAGCTTTAGTGCAAGTCACAAGTAAAATACTATTTTCAGTAGATGTCACTGAGAGGAAAAAAAAAAATTCAAGAGTCAGTTTTATAAATAATGACTGGCAATGTTTATAGGCCTGACATTTAAGGAAAAGTTGAAATTTGATTTAAAACAGATGAAAAATACAAACAAAATGAGTAAGCAGGATATGTTACTCACAACTAACTTAATGAACTTTGGTAGCCATTATTTGCCTTTTCAAAATGTACTGATATGAATCTGTGTTCCTATCTCAGGCCTGTCCACTTGCAGCTGATCCTGCTGCATCACTGGCTATGCAGCCCATGCTCAAGACTCTTCAGCAGCCCCACTGTTCTAAGGTCAACATCCACATTCTACATGAGCTGGACAATGTTTAAGGGCATCCAGTGATCAATTTAGAATCATAGTCCTAATTGTTCCCATAACCTAACACCTAGCTTTTTACATTACCTTTGGAAGTGGTTTTACTCTATTGAATATGCAAACAATTATGAGACACCATAAATGAATGAGTGTTTTTCCATGCAAAGATGTGTTGCCTGTCTCATGTTCTGTTCTAAGGCTCCTACTGTTATACTAATTTTTCAGAAACAAAATTGTTTCTTGAAAATTTACATTTAACTTCATATTTAATTTCATTTAGCACATTAATCAGAAAATAGAGGAAAATGTGCAAAATAGTATTTTTTAAAAAATGAAACAAAGTTAATAGAATTAATAAAGTAATATTCCAAAGTTCCAGTTCTTTGACTGTTAAAACCGACCCTTAAAAGAAATTTGCTTATAACTGAAATTCAACAGCTAATTTGTTTACTGACTGTAAGAGCCCAAACAACAATTATTAATTCAGAGTGCTCTTACTCTGAAACAACCTATTTTTGGTTGAAACACTCATGAGGCACAGAGCATGCTCGGAAGACAAGATGTGTTGATTTTAGGCAAGATAGGTTTTATATTACATATTCATTTAGGTTGTAAATACCTGAGATTTAAGCTCAATAATTCTCAAGTGTCTTAATAACTAAGCAAATGAGGGAGATAGAGGTTAACTCATCCATAAATTAATTATGCACGAATATAATGTATCCATAAACAAACACAAGGTTGACATATTCTTTACCTCTGCCTCTTTTTATTATTCATACTGAAGACAATGATAACAGATGTAATTTAATGCATACTTTTAAAACAAACAAGTAACACACCATTTAAATAGCTCGTTTCCCTGTATGTACAAAAAAAAGAAAAAAGTTACTTGCTCTAAAACAAACCCACTTAGACCTTGAGAAGAATCTTTATTCACAGAAATGCCAAACAGTTTCAGTAGAATTTCCCATGATAAAATGAAGGACTGAACCATAGGAAAGGTTTATGGGCTTTCTCTCCATGTAGCCCCTACCTGTGTTAAATTTACATCTTGAAAAAGAAATAGACAAATCACTAAGTGGCAATCTCACTGAGATTACAAAGAAAATTTTAATTTGTTCTTAAATTTCTACTGTTAAAACAGAGATATATGGCTTTTAGACCAGATGCTAAATGCACTACATTCTCCATCTTTACCCTGCCAAAATCTAGGCAAAAGTAGATCTTAGCATCACATCGAAAATATAAAATAGCTTGAGAATGGCTGTGTTGAATTTCACGTGAGATTTTGTTTGCAGAGAGAACGAATTAAAAAATAAACACAGTGGCACCTTAAGACTTAGAAGAACAGACTTGCAGTCTCTGGCTGTAGCCTTATACTTTTCTTTTGGTGCTACGTAAAGACTGACTGCAGCCCAAACTCGTTCATTTTCAAATGGCAGAATACTCAGCAGCCTGCTTTTACTTTAAGGGGGCACAACTTCAGCTTTGTCCGCTTTGTTTTTCTCCAACCCTCACCCATGGTGTGAGCACACTGAATATCAAAACACTGCTAACAAAACACTAAGATACTTCCCCTCCACAGCACCACAGTAAATTTAAACATACTACACTGAAATAATTCAAAATCAATATTAATTCTGAAAACGGCTCTAATGGGCTGAAGCTAAAAGTACTTTCAAATTATTTCATGGCAATGCATAAAACCAGCATCCCTTTCCATTTCTACTTTATATAATAAAACTAAGTTGTTCAGATGATCCTGCTCAATTATGAAACTTTCCCAAAACTAAGACTGTTATAAAGTACAGTTTCCAGCAGTCAGACAGCTGCTGTCATATCAAAAGCTATCTATAATTGGCAATATTCTTACAACAGTTTTCTCAGAATTTAGCAGCAGCTTTACAGTGTGCAGCTTTTTGCAGATATGGTCCCAAAACAGAATCCTGTGGAGGAAAATTATTTACCAGATTATAACTTGGGCTAAAGGAAAACCAATTAAAACCACCACAAGCAAAGAGCAAACATTTCAAACACTTTGAACAGCACTCCTGAACTCAGTATAAATTCAAAACAGACTCAGTTCCAGCTTTAAGTTTCTGTTCTTAACAGCTGTAAGACTGACCTCTGCAGCTCCTCTTGGAAGGCAATTTCCAAATGCAACCCAGGCAAGCTCAAAACTCTTGTGCAATTTTCTGTTTGCTTAGTTTTGTTTTTCAAAATCTGAATACACATGTAATACTGAGTTACTAACAGCTTCCACCCATTAACAGCAACACAAAAAGCTAACTATCACATGAGAAAATCTTATCAGGTGAAATCCACTTTAACTTTGTTTCTACTCTTTGGTGCAGAGAAGCCTCTCCTTTCAGGGTCTGTACTACCAGGTGGTAAACAATTGGGCAGTTCTTTTTATAGCATTTCACTTACCTCCTCACAGTTAAGACACACAGAACCAATGATAAACATTTCTTAATTTAAATTGTTTGCTTCCTATTTCTTGTTTTGCTAGCTTGTATTATGTCCAAGTGCTATGTAACAATGGGAATATGAAATTCATTATGATCAAATATCAGAGGCCTCCTAGGTGGGACTGATTCTCTGTCTGCTTTGTGCAACAGTTTAAAAAGTCCTGTTCCAATATTCATTGGAATTCCCATGATGATGCACTCAGAAACACCTAGGGGAAAAAAAAAAACAAAAACCAAGAGTGAACATCTGAACAGTATAAGGATTCACAAAATTACCTTCATTTGCACATTCTATTATGTGTTGACTATCAAATCTCCCTGAACCTCACATGTAAGGGCCAACGACTCTTCACCAGATCAAGTCAAATGTTATGCTCATCAGATCAGTATGTTACTTAATAGTGATAAATTCTATACAGGAAAAACTCAACCTAACCTATACACCTTCTCCAGCAATGCAAGTGCTTCAGAAGGTTTATGTTTGGAGAAGACACATTCTATGCAGTGCCTGGAGCAGAAGATGCAAGGCAAACTTACTTCATGTTCATCCTCTAACCCAGTGCTAAGACTTCAGTCAAATCTGGACAAGCTCACTCGAAGGCCCTTCAGTGAGGAGGGCACAGGATCTGAACTATAACGCTTTTGGCATTTTCACCATTCAAAAAGTTCCCCTTTTTGAATTGCAAGATTCCATCTGTCCCAGTATTTTTGATAGCTCTAACATTGTCAATGCAGCTTTTCTGTTTAACCTACTAGACAGAGACTTCATAACAAATTGCTCCCAAAATGTATATTAGCTTAAAGGAGAAGAAAATTTATGAAGAATGTAGGCAAAGGCATTTAAAAAAAAAAACCCACCAGACAAACCAAAATTACTGCAATTCCAAATATTGGAGAACTTAGCAAAAATACAGAATACGGATGAACAATGCCAGAACTCATTTACTGAATTGTCTGTTTGCTGTATGTATGGGGGCATGCATGCACTTGTGCACAGTAGGCATATATTTCCAAACTCTTACAAAGTCTTTCATGACTTCAGTGAGATGATTCGAGAGATGTTAATGAACTTCAATTTAAAACTGAAGAACAGATACACGGAAATAGAAATTTCTGAGGACAGGCATCTTGTCTGTTCTGTTAATAAACTGAACATTGATAAACAAGGCTTTAACTAAAAAACCACAGAAAATATTCTTCCATTTAGACCAGAATTAACTGAAGAAGTCAAGAACTTGGCATTTCTGTTTATTTCCAGGTATAACTGCCATATCACCTTAATGTAACCATGTTAACAGCGTAATCTTCATCTAAGCTGAGACACACGTCTTCCTATGTCTAAGAAGGAATGAAAATGAAATGCAAATACTGGTAACAGCAAGGTAACAGATTTCTTCATCAACTCTAGGTGCTGAAGACACACAATTGAAAAAACAGAACTACTGACACTGGGGCAAATTTCCTGGTATTTCACTGAGATCTAGGCTGAGAAGTAAAACCAAATGCAAGTTTATTTCATGGAACATACAACAAATGTCCATCTGACTTCAAGATCTCTGACTGAGATGAGAAGCAGAAAAATATACACCAAACTTCTAGGACCAAGAAGATCCCAGAAAATGGAATCAGACTCAGACCTAAAGGTTTTGACAAGGAAGCTGAAGAGGAAACTTAACAGGGCAAAAATCCAGTGCTTTGAAGATGCTGGCTAAGGACCACAAACTGCAAACTGCAATCACTTTGCAATACCTACCACAAACGGAATCCTTCTGTCCAAAGTAGGCAGCATCAAAGAGATGGTCTGCAGTCTTTTCAAAAGAAGCCAGCATCAACACACTTTCCTTCATTTTTGCCAGTCCAAATCGAGTAATGCCCAGCACTTCACCCTTGATTGGTGGAAAAACCCAAAGAGTAAGACTGAGTGAAAAAAAAAAAAAACAAACTATCTATAAGAATGCATTGTCATAATATGCTGCTTCACAGTTGAACATTCTGAAGGTTAATAGTTTGGTAGTAATCAACATTCACATAAAACAAAAGTAATTCATAAAAAACAAACTGTTATAAATGGTTAATAGATTATTTAAGCAGGAGTATTGAAAGAAACATGGCCATGAGAAAAACCCCACAATTATAAACTAGCTGCTGAGTTACAAACTTCATGGGGTCTGAGAGCACTGTGCTGAATCTACTGTCCACTGTCTGCAGATAAATTTGACTTCAGCTGCCAGATTACAGAAGACTCTAGATCTTCATATTTTCACACTCTAGAAAAAAGTAATTAGCTTTTTCAACAAACTTGCCTTATTTCTGCCTATGTTTGTTAGAAACATCCTGATTGCATCAGATTGTGCACAGAAGCACAAGTCAGAAGTACAGTCAAAAGAATGCATGCTAGAAGCCCACCAAGTTTAAAATATGGCACTTCGATGCCCTTTTCCACTGCTGTGCTGCAGCTCCACAGGGTCAGCCCTGGGGACTGCTGTAGGTCAGCACAACAAAGCTCGAAGTTTTGGAAAAGTCACAACTCCATCCATTTCACCCAAATTAAACCTTTGCTCTCTGGCAGGCAAACGGGAAAATCCTACTTCACTAAGTAACCTCAAATCTAAAAACCATATGGGATGTGAAGGACAGAAAAATCAATGAATAAACAACAAAAGACTTTCTACTAACAAGTTCTCTAAGACTGTTCATGTAATCTGATTCTATTTGTAATGTCTGTATCCTTTGACTCTTACATACAGTGCAGCTGTTATGAACCACACCCCATATGGTTTTCTGCACAGCAAGCCTTAAAATGTATGCATGGTTACCTAAACAGTTGATTTTCATACTGTGACTTTTACAAATCCTGTTTCCAATATGAAATTATGGTTCCCTACTCATTATGGCAAATTGTTTTCAGTCACAATAGATGCCCTCTCCCCACAGGAACTACAGCAATTAAACTTTTTATGTAAATTGTAAACAACATTATTTGGTCAGTACAATTTTGAATTCTAAAAGCCTATAATGGATTTCCATCTCCTTGGGTCACCCATCTTTCTCAAACATAGTAAAATTAATTTGTATTCACAGGTCAATGTAACATTCAGAAAAAACAGTACAAACCTTGTAAGTCATTAGATCAGACAGCAGCATAACATGTCTCCTGTCGATGCTCATACCATGGTTCACCATCGTATACTGAATCTCATTGATAATGGTCGTCCGAGCAGCTTCAATTCCTAGTGTTTTCTCTACCTACGCAAGAGATTATGTTAGGTTAATGAAGAACCAAGTGCTTGGAGCAAGTATAGTCCTGGAATAAATACTATCCATTATAATATTAATATTCCATTTTCATTACTACCTTTTTGTACTTCTCTATTTGAAAAATATTTATAGAAACCATTTCTTTGAAGTGCACAGTGCTGCCACTTGAATTATTCTCTCACATTAATGCATTCTGACATCTATTAGTGAAATCAGGCTTGATTTGCTATCAACTTGCTACATCTGAGCACAAACAAGCACTTGTAAGAAAGGTGCCATGGGGAGAAATCCACAGTACCCATTTAAACATTACCTCATAAGTGTTGTTAGAGGATGTTTTTGTTCCTTTCACTCCATGAGTAGCCATAACAGCTCGCAGATTATCACCTTCAACTAGAAGTTTGTATTTTTCCTTTCCACTTTGTTCATCAACATGAATGACAGCTCGGGAAACTTCTGGTATGCCTTGCACTACAACCTTCAGAAAACAAAACAATCCTAGTAACTGTGATGTATACAGTAACAGTATAAAAGGGTAAACCTTATCAGTATTCAAACCTACTTTAGAGCTCTAGTATGTGGAGTAAATGCTCACTTAAAACACAAATGAAATAAGTTTACTTGCTCTAAAATACACTAGTGCAAAACTGACATGGACACTGTACTATAAACCTTACTTGCTAACTACATTTGCTATTTTATGCCAGATTTTCTCATAATCAGACTTGGGTCTCAGAATGGTGGCAGACCCACACAAATCAAAGCGCATGCTGACAATAATAAAGGTGCACTTATCACTGTTTTTAAAATCCAAGGTAGACCATCCCTCAACGAAAGCTGAAAAAACACCAGATACTATCATTTGGTTTGATGCAGCTGGAAGAAGACATAGCTGCAGGTGGAATGCTTCAGTTAGTGTTACATGGAAACGAGCAAAGCTTCAATTTTATTTAGAAATATTAGTAAAGGAAGGCTTAGTTTCAGCAGTAAAGCAGTATCATCACAACCTAAGAGTTACTGAGACAGCCCATCTTAATTTTCAATTACAAGAATGATTTCTTCTTCCCACGATGAAACCCCCAATTATTACTACTGATTACCTCCCACAAAAGCACAAGATAGCCTTGGCTTTTACCTTTGGCAGTTCTTCCTTCAGGGACTGCAATACATAATACATTGAACTCTTGCTATTTTCACGAGGGGTCACACATACAACTGCTTCTCCATGGACAGCAACATCCCCAGGCTTTACTCTGAGCTTAGATATGCAAATGGAGTAGCGCACAGTCTCTGCATTCACCTGTGGCAAAAGTCAGCCAGCAAACATCAGGGTATCTCTCAACATATATCCATCTGCTCAAATAAATGCAGCACTCTTTCAACAGAATATAAAAAAAGGATGTAGGGAATCCCCCCCAAACATACTCTTATAAATTAGTCTTATAAACTGCATGAAATACTATCCTATGCTGAGAGTGCCAGTCTGTATGTTAACCAATAGACAGAAATGTCATCTCTGTGTTTAGGAAGACACAAAGAAATGCATGTATGTTCTCTCATTTCCAAATAAAGGGAAAATTAACCCCTTTGCCAGGAGAAAAAAAGGGACCCCTCTAAATGTAATGTAGCCACAGGACATCCTTCATTCACTTTTTTTTTTGGAGTTCCACCAGTGTGATTTCTGTTTCCGAGACACCCTTTGGAACATACCCAAAGCACATTCTGCATAAGATCTGAACAACTCACCTCTAATCTCAGTAGTCTAATGCGCTCTAAAGACAGCTTCACTAGGATGAAACAATCATCTGGAAGAAATACTTCCTCAATATATTCAGAAATCTTTAAGAAACAAGGACAAAATAGTCAGCATGTGAAAATGGCTAAAATGCGCCATAGCAACTGGCAAATGCTTACATTTAAAGCACTAGCAATAATACAGTTTTTCCTACCTCTCCTAATAAAGTTTTCTCAATTCTTCCTTTAACCAGACGGGCAAAATCAGGATCATCATCTTTGTCCAACTGTGCTGTTATAATAGGGGTGCTACAACAAACAAACACACATCCCCCCAAACAAAAAACCAGTTAGGAAATTGCTCAGTTAGATTACAAATGCCAACTTGATTTACGGCTTGTTTTACAGGATTTATCTTGTACCTAGAGTTGTACTTAAGAGAAAGACATTCAGGTTTCTCAGGTATATTTAAGGAAATTATTGTTCATATACTTCAGGCTGGTAAGAACAAAAAAGACACACAAGAGTTTACAACACAAGTACCACGGACAGTTTGCAACGATGTATGTTATTCTCGTATTATTTAGGTATGGCTTCATGCATACCTAGGAATAGGTATGCTTGAACTACTGCTAAACACCAGAAAGCTTCACACTCTACAAGACACCTACTGGAACAATAAACTTAACAAATAACTACTTCCCCTCATTTGATTTTCAGAAAAATATAACTTTTTCTTCTCTCTGGACTTAAGTGACACAGTTGGGCAGAGCTTTCTTGTTTGTGTATTTGCATTGAATGATATCTAATATATTGCTGACAAGAGGGAAATGCCATCTTGTACTGCAAATCTATCCATCAGGTTTCACTTGGGCAAAGGAAAAACACCCAAGCAAATCAAAACAATCTCAGTACCTAATAGCCTTTGAAGCATTAATGATTTCTTTGATTCTTGGCACCCCCAAAGTAATGTTCATCGAAGCAACACCAGCAAAATGGAAAGTCTTCAGAGTCATTTGTGTTCCAGGCTCACCAATACTCTGTGCACAAAGAGCTCCTACTGCAGAACCAGGCTCCATCTGTGCCCTGATAAATATAAAGACACAATTCAGTACAGTATCAGGTCCTAAGCAAACAACACCAGCAACTATTCTGGTAGATATACAAGGAGTTTGTTAATATATTATTGGTTTTTAATAAACAGGAGAGAAGTTAAAAGGTTACCAATACTTAAGATTGAAGAAGATGCCCTGTCATACATGCATTCTACCGATTCAGTGTAACTTCCATAACAGATAAAGTGCTTGTCCTCTTCCTCCTAAGCAGCAAGCAGAGGATCCAGAATTCTCCCTTCTGGGCAATCCCAAATGCTCATGTTTACAGCAAAATAGGTAATTCATGTTTAAGAACACTTAAGACATGAAAGCAAGTAATACTAATAACTGAATACCAGAAATAGTAACTAATTACTAATACCAGAAAACTGGTAATTGCTTTAAAATAGTTAAGAATTTAACATACATGTGAATTTTCTAAAGCAACAAAACATGTTAGAGACCAATTGATGCAGGTGAGTGTGAGGCCTCACAAAGGGCATGTCACCAATGGCTGCATGTGAAGGACCAAATCTGAGCAGTCTAAGTAAATTAAACAGATCTCAATGGATAGAGATGAAAACATCCACACTAGCACACTACCCACACTACCCTGTTAGAGACCAAGAATAACAAACAAAAGGACCCTACAAGTGCATAAGAGATCCCAGTACACGTTAGAACAAAGTGTGATGTACCTCCTCACAGACTGTGTAGATCAAGAATAACTATCAAGATTCATATGAATTTGAAACTGATCTATTCAGACTTTGTTCTGCATGGACTTATTGGAGGTTTTGAACAATCTGCTGCAAGAGGGGGGAAGAAGGGAACATGTCTGCCAGTGGATATAAAAATGTTAGTGTGCAAGCAATATCCGCCTGTACTGTGAATCCTATCACTTTTGACTTCTACCAGAATCTGCTGTCAAAACACAACCTGTGGATATAAGTAGTAGACCTCTAGAACTCTTGTACAAGACTCAAATCTGCTTAACAAGGCCATATATAGATGGCGATGCCTTTTTTTTTTTGCATCCTACCTTTGCCTTCCAATGTTTATATCATTGGAGCCAACATGTACTGCATTCACAACAGAACAGACATTCATACAGTAAGAACACCAAAATACACTCCTACATGACCAAGAAAGCAGCAGCATTAAGAACACAGCAGGGTGAACACTTACCTCATGTATTTGTCTCTACAAGTCTCTAGAAACTTCTCTAGTTGTGTTGGAGTAATTCTATCCAACTGATATAAAACTCGCGGCTGGAAAGATAATAGAATGGTTGAAAAAGCAGTAACTTATGAAGAATGAGAAGAACTACATAATTACCACATTGAAACTATTTACCTCTGTTGTGCCATTGTCATTGATTCCATACTTGTCTCTAGTTTTTTTTATCTTCTCAGAAACACCTTTGATGAATTTTTTAATTTCCTGTAATCACAATAAAATAACAGTAAGCAAATACACAGTCTTCCTATTGAAGTCTTCAGCAGCAAGTAACTTGCTTAAAGGTCCAAATGGAATATTTACAAGATAAATTAGCAATATACAATAAGAAGAGAGGTACATGAAAACTTAGACACAGACATGCATTAGAATTTACCAAACCAGATTTGCTCTTGTGTAACCAGAGATCAGTAGCAGTACATGAGGAATATGGGCCATGCTGAATAAAAGCATCCTTCCTGAGCACACACTGACATCTGAAGGTACTTGACTTGGGTCAATCCTTCCTTCCTACCCAGCACCTACTGGAACTGATTGAAAAAAATAAACCTCACAAAACTCAGAATTCTTATTTGTTGATTAAACTGACACAAACACCTTCTTGCTCATCTCTCTGTATTCAAAATAATCAAAATGGAAAGACAGTAGCAAGAGAGAAAGTAGATGCAATGTATCTGCTGGACAGATTTGAAAGATTCAACACGTACTTCATGAGAAAAAAAACCTCCAAACTGATACATACATATCAGTCTCTACCTAACATAATTCAAGTAATTTCTCTATGCTGTGGAGTGGTCTTGCAGATAATTGCACTTAACACGTCCAAGTATATAAGCCTCTCACTCTCTTCCCAGGCTAGCCCAAAACCAGTTCTAACAGTCCTTACTGGAACATAAATTGGAACAATAGTGTTAGAAAAACATCCAACACTTCCGGAAAAGATCATCCAGTCATCATACTTTGGATATAGACATGTACACGAAGTCATGAAATAGGAAGTCCATGATTCAACTCTTCCACAAAAGCGAACTCAGTGCAAGTCATTACCATAACACAGGGCTATCAAAATATAAACAAAAAGCAAGAGGAAATCCTTCCCAACTACTTCAACAATGATTTAGGAAAGTCTCTGGGGAGAAATGAATAGTTTCATTTTTTTAGAGTCCTTTTAAACCCTCTCCACCCTATCAGTCCTACCAAACAGGGTCATGATTATATAGCATTACCTCTTCTGCACTAGGTACTGGACTTTTTCTAATCACCACAGTAGCTGAGCACTGACAATTACTTGCAAAATTGAGTAAGAATTCTGTCCCTTTTACCCTGCAGTAAGTAGTATTCACAAAGCCATTTTAAAGACTTTTGACACTGATATATTTGGATAAAACTGACAATGTGTTTTATTTCCTAAAGTAAAGTGTTAAGCAATGCCGTGGTATTAGAGAAGTTATCCTTTTTACTAGAGGTGCATTAAAAAAAGGAATATTGCAGGACTTGCACAAGTCTTTTCCTTAGATAGTCCCTGAGTTCCAAAGTACTTGAAAAAAAATCCAAACAGCTCCAACATAGTAAGTCTACTATACAGAACTCTAAATAAGGTATTCAAATTATACATTATTTCCATACACTAGAGACAAAAAAAGGTGAAAAATAAATCTCTGAAGACTTATTTTTCATAGTCAAAAGTTTTATTCATACACAAAACCTAAAAGAGGAAATTATTTATTCCTCTCAACTGCTGGCAGATTATCCAAACTATGGATTAATTTGTGCCACAAATGGAATGAAAATGTAACTCACTCTTTGCTGAGCTTATCTACTCTATGGGTAATTCTTAGTGCAACACTGTCCTCCACGAGCACAGCTATCTAACTTCCAGAGTGGACTCAAAAAAACATTGATTTTTTTTCACACTGTCTAGGTCTTTTAGTCTGGACCAGACTAACAAAAAGGCACTAAACTGACTCCGTAAGCTCTGGCTCAACATGGCCCTTGTCAGCTCCTACAGAGCTGACATTTACCCCAATAGTAGTACATGGTACAAATCAGTCCCCCAGGGGTTTGCACCACCTGTCCCAGCACTCAGGCTAGGGGGATTGTTTATATACATGAAGCATTGCTCTTATCAGAACCCTCACAGTGAAGAAGCCACTGAAATGCAGAGTGGCACAGACAATGCCTCAGGATTCAGCAAAACTCCATTCAAGTCCAGGCAGACCCAGTAGGTCAACTCTGCATATGGCAGCAGTGACTGGTGGTGTACTGAGCTTTTGTATTGGCACTGCACTCCCAGTACTCATTCTATAGTCTTAAAAAAAAAAAAAAAACCAGAAAAATTACTTTTTTGGGTTTTTTTTGATTGCCAGGCTTCTAAAAATTCCCTCAATTCCAGTAAGAAAAGAAATTTCCCATCCCCTGTATCTTAATAGATTCAAATATGTTAAAACATTAACGCAATTGAAACTGTCAGTCAACAATCTGCTTTTTGATCAGTAGAATTCCCTCCAGCAAGGGCAGAGTGCAGGCAGAACGAATGCTAGTCTGTTTGGAAAAGGCTATTTAGACATACTGTGTTCTGGACAGAAGTGGATAAGCAGCCCATTATAGCAATCTCCTGCTAAAAAGACAGTAATAATTATCTCTGTCCTGAAACAGAAGAGTAGAGGAAGGGATAGGAAAACACCAGTCAAACATGCTAATATCTCTAAAGGTTGAAAGAATGACTTTTAGGAAGAAGAGACAATACCAAAGGAAAGCTTCCTCAATTCTTAAATATAACTATGGGGATTAATGTGTCAGTTTTTACCATCAAAAAGGTTATTGCGATGAACACCTACATCATAATTTAAAAAACAGTAAAGTATATATGCTAATCCATTACTTTTGCACTATACACACATCTTCATCTAAAAAGCACTAACATTAATGCTCACACAGTGCACACACATGCTACAATTACCTCATTATATTTTTCATAACCTGTCTCAGTTAATGCCTTCAAGGATGAACAGAAAAAGGAAAGGAAAGAAGAAAATGTAACTGTCTAAAACTTAAAAATCTCAAGTCAAACTAATCACTGGGGTTATGTAGCCATATCTGTGCTTCTGAAATTAATACTTATTTTCCTAATATGATTAAGATGATGTATACTTCAAATAATGGCTTTATTCCCTAACTCTGATATTAAGATATTCTGTTTTTTCCTTCAGGGATGCAGTTAAGATTTACAGCACATTTTAAATACGGAAGTAACTACTTTTTCAACTCCGCTCTACCAATGGAAGTGCAAATCAGGTTTACCTTCTGCTCTGAGGCACTGATCTATTAAAAATAAACCCTTCAAACAAAGGTCATTAAATTCAGAAGGTTCAAAGTAGCAGCTTAACATGGAGTTCAAGTTAATTCTACAGGCAGATTAATTCTACAGTTTTTATCACTGACTCCCAAAGAACTCTTGAGAGTGGTTGCTCTCAAATATTAAAATGGCCGGATGCTCTTTCAAAGAAATTGATTTTTAGAATTCAAAGTGCAAGGAGTCATGTGAACAATTCACTCAACCTTAAAAGACATGGAAGTAATCTCCACAGGCTAAAGCCCTGTGCAGCAAAGCAGTTTGTATGACAAGTTTTTTTGCTGTACTAGTTTCATAAGCAAGCCAGATATAGAAGGGGGCGTGTGTGTATATATATATACGTATTTATGTGCATAGATGGTGTTTCCACTACAGGAAAACAAGCAAATGAGGAAAACCAGTTATTCAGAGAATTGGTAACATCCAAACATATGAATAATAACAGAGTATGATACTCAGTCGTAGTGGTTTCTTGCATAGTGTCAATAAGTATTATTTAATTCCTGACGTCCCAGGGGAAACGCATAATTATTGTACCATCTTGGTATGGAAAAGAAATGCCAGAAAGATCTCAGATCAATGCAACTTCTACTCAAAAATAACTAGATTTCTGTTACATGTCTAATATTCCTATGGTGAACAATTACCATAATAAAAATTAACATTACTAGGCCTAGCTCCCCAACCATAAAGGTACAGAAATACATGAATGAACTAATCACTGCTCCTGCTACTAACACAAAATTCAGCTGTTGCTTCTACAGATTGGTGAGACCTATTTTATTTCCTTAATTGGTAAGAAAAAGTGAATCAGTGTGGTAAGGAAGTGAGATAATTACCTGCAGAAAACTGTCTTGGCAGCAAAGGAATTCGTTCTTCTTCATGATGGACTCGGACGTTAACACCAATTCATTTTTACTAAGGGCTGGTTCACTTCGGCAGGGATATACAGCCTTGGGAGCAAGAAATATTACTTCACATAAAACATACACAAAAATATCATTGTAAAGACAGAATAGAGATACATAAAATTGATTAATGTCATTCTTTAGTTTGGGGTTTTTTTTGTAGTCTGTTGGGGGTTTTCATTTGGTTGTTTTTGTTTTACTATACTATATCAGACCATCGTGAAAAGAAGGGGCACATACCTTCTACTTATTTATGTAAATATGAAGGTATACACACAGGCATGTCTAGTTCTATTCATTTATTACATTTATATTACAATAATCTGAATAGGTATTTCAGCAAAAAGCTTTTCTTTGAGGGGGGCCATGACACACCAACAAATCAACAACAAAACCAAACCCAAACAACACAGGTCTTCAAACATCACAACATATCCAGTTACTGAACAACACATCAGCCAGTTCAACACAAAGAACATGCATGCCTTGATTTAACAAGGAATTACTTTGTGCAATGTACCAAACTAGTACCCGAATAAGCCAGTAGTAATTTATCTAGCAAGTTGGATATTAGGCCTTAAACTATATTTAAGTACAAAAAAAATTTTACTTTTCACAGCTTATACACAGCATGGTCCTAGCTGCTCCGTTCCATTATAAAAAATATCTATTACTCTTAGTATACATGTGCTGAAAGACTGAACAGGAACACTCAAAACCAGCAATTTAAAAATACTTCAACTGAAACCCTTTCCCCCATAATTCACTACTTCTTCCTACATCCTTAACAGTGTTTTCATACTTCCAACAAGGATTTCAGCAATCCTTACCCTGATATTGTCTAGAACTCGCTTGAATTCCAATGGTTCATCCTTCCCTTCCATAGCTGCAGGATCCAAGCCATCTCCTCCATAAATAAACTGTATAATGTCACCAGTAGAACTTCTGACTGTTAAATCATACTGTGAGCAAAGATCTTCAAGTGATTTTACCAGCCGCCTCTGAAGGGGAAAAAAAGAGTACAAAGAAAGTAAAATGGATTTTTTTAAAAACAGCTACTGATTAGCATTACAAGAAGTAAAGAAACTGGAGTCTGACACAGTGATAAGCAGGCATGCAAACCTATTTAAAATTATACATCAGCTCTAGGGCTCTACTGTATACTCCACAGAACATAACAGTCAATAACAAAATTTAAAGCAACAACACAGCTGCCAGAACCTATTTCGTTTGAGGAATTTGGTGGGGGGGGGGTTATATATAATATGCATATTCTTCTAATTCGATTTATTTCTCAAGGGATACAATACTTTTTGTGTATGGCAGCAGAACCAGTAAACAATTATTTTCACTGCCAAAAACAAAGAGGTCATCCATCAAAGCCATTTTTCCACACGTGTTATCTACTTCTCTTACACCAACTCCTGGTTTTGGGAAGTCCCTTTACAATTATCTTTTTTCATATCCCAAAAAGAAGGCATGCTATGAAGCATTAATAGTTTAAAACACTGTTACGTGAGAAATGGACTTCATCGTTCTATGAAAGCAAATTAGATCACCAAAGTCTATAAACTGGTATTTTTTCTCACTGAGGACAAAAGCTAAGATGAAAAAAATGTTTTGTGAATACTTACACACATGCCAACATTATTCCATTAGTTTTGAAGACAAATGGTCTAATTAGCCACCCACCCCGAAAGGTGGTTTTTCTGTCTTTGTACAGTTCCTTGCATATTTCAAAATGTGTCCCCAGCCACAAATTATCTTGGCTTTTTTACTGCCTGCTACACCGAAAAGAGGGCTATACTTTAAATACTACTTAAATATTTGCACAGAAGTCCTAAGACTACTCATAATAGCAAGAAGCTTTGTTGGAAGAACATTTATTTTCACAGGAGGTATAGTCAAAGACACAAACATCTTAGAGATCTAGTCTAAGCCTATATGGCCAAGGTGCCAGTTACCTAGAGGGGACAGACACTGAAAGGGACTTTTACCCATATTTCTGTCATCATTCCTATCAGTTTTAAGAACACAGTACATAGAAATTAGTCGTCAACAACTCCACAGAACAAGGGTTTTTACTACCCATATTCAGAAGAAACAACTTAATACAAGCATATTGCTGTATCATGGCCTGAGGTCTCATTACAAATGTAACCTCTACTGGAGAACAGAGCCAAGCCACATATATTTCACGGTATAAATTACTCTGTTACACTGAAAACACACACACACAATGTGTGCACTTCTCCCCAGCCTGTCAACTCAACAAGCACAGGAGAAATATCCACGTTTTGCAAGACTGCTAAGTTACCTGCATGTATCCAGTTTCAGCTGTTTTTACAGCTGTGTCAACCAGACCTTCACGACCAGCCATTGTATGGAAAAAAAATTCAGTGGGAGTCAACCCAGAATAGAAGCTGTTAGCAACGAAGCCTTTTGCAGCAGGGAGCTACAGAGAAGAGTGGGAAAAACAGTTACAGTGCAATGTGTATTCCATACGTTATAGGAAAACATGCTGCATGTCATCTAAATTCTTTCAGAGTTAGCAAATATATCCACAAACAAAGGGCAATCATCTCACCTGCATTTAGTTCCCAAATTCCATGTTTATATTGTAGATCTGAATAAAGGCTTCAAAAACCCTTGCCTAGTTCCTCCAAACTAATATAACAGACTTTCTCCTACTCCCTACAAACCTTATCACACGTCCAGCATTCCTTGCAAACACTACACCAACTTATAACATTTCAGACTCCCTTAAACTTGCAAGAATTGAAAAGGCAAATAATGTTCATTTTGCAATAGTGGGACAGAGGTATTTCCAGTACTGAAGACTAAAGAAGCCAGAAAAAAAATATGGCTGGAGATAGGTATATGATAAATTCTTTAGAGTAGTTTGCTCTCACTCCTGAGGGAAGTTCTTGCCTATGAACTTTACACAGGCATTCCACAAAGTCAAGTAACACCAAAGTGCCTCCATGATCAGTTTCATCTTAGAAAATCACTTTTTGTTTTTATTTAACAGACAGCGCTTTATAAACAAGTTAAAAAGCTGGAGCTATATTTTCACTTTTATCTTCTCATCTAATCCATGAAGTATTGTTTTCTATTTGTTCCATATGTTACAGAACTCTGAAATGGGCATTTAGATATTTAGTGACAAATGCAAGTGTCATGGCTACCATCTGACAGTTATCTAACACACTAACTAGATTAAAGAAGGTTCTAGGTATAAGCCATTACTGTTAGTTAGATTTCAAATGGTTTTAAAAAAATTAATCTTGTTGGATTATATTAACAAGGGCTTTATGTAGGACCAAAAAGACTGAACTCAAACATGGAACATTGAGAGTAATCCATGATACCTATCCTGGTGAAAAAAAAAAAAAAAAACAAAAAACAACACAGACTCCAGAAATGTTTATCTGGCCTGTCTCACTTCTCTAAAGATACCCATACGCACCCAGCAGTTGTCCTGAAAAGTATTAGTGCAGTCAAACATAACACAAGAGAGAAACTTATATTATTTTTAGGACTCTCAAGAGAACTAAAAAAGTACCATCAGAATTACTTTTACAAAAGTAGAAAGGTCAAAGTAAGGCTTTAGCTGTAAAAATTCAAACTAACTAGAGATTCTATGGCAATTCAGAACACTATTGTTAACTTCCAAATCACGCTCAAAGCATTTTACATTGACCGTGATTCTTTTCCTTCAGCCTATCATGACAACACATCTCATCATGCATCCTGCGCAAACTGGCTTAAGGAGACTGGTTTCACTCTTCTTCACAGTCTGTTGTAAACACACAGAATTACCTTAGAATGCTTCTCAAAGTGAGGTAAGGATCTGTTCTCAAATCCGTCAGGAACTCGAGACCCACTGATAGCCTGCTGACCTACACAAGCAATCATCTGGGATATATTAATGAAGGAGCCTGACAGGAATGAAAGGAAAAAAAAACAAATATCTCACTTACAAATGAGAAATATACTGCTTCCCTGATGAGCTACCTTCACTTCCATGAAGATCTACAACTTAGCCTCATAACTGGTGAAGAAACCACTTAGAATTGCAAGAGTTAAAGGAGCTTTTCTGTTACCTGTCCTGTTCATTTCAACATTTATGCAGAGGTTGAAAATTAAGTCTATGATATAGCCAACAATTTTTAACTTATTTTTTTTCCTTTGGGTCACAGACATTCATGCCACCGCTATTTGACTACAGTTGATATATTATCCTGGTTTCTGTTATGGATTGCGTTTTATACAACCCATGATCCTAACCTACATATTTTGCTTCACAATTTCTTCAATAACCACAAAGGCTTCAATACCTATGAAGATTCCTCAAACAAGTGAAGTCTCAGAGAATTAAGCCACTAACTCATAAGTTTTACTTCATGAATATGTTGGCAAACAATGCCTCCCTCCACCCTCAGTTTATACACTTAATATGTTCTTCTTACATTTCAGTATTTCTTTAGAACATAACATGTCATCCTGAGGCTTTCCACAATTTATCAGACAGATAAAAAGATGCAAAGATTTAAGTAATTTCTTCAAATTGTCATAGAAAAGAAAGGAAAGCTCAGACAACAATTTGGGAGACCTCATAGCACTTTCTAGTACATAGAGAGGGTCTACAAGAAAGCCAGAGAGGGACTTCATACACGAGTATGTAGTGCTAGAACAAGGAAAAATGACTAAGCTGACAGAAGGCAGGTTTAGATTAGATATCAGGAAGAAATTCTTCATGGCGGACTGGAACAGGCTGCTCAGAGAAGATGTGGATATCCCATCCTGGTCTAGTGACTCCCCTGACTGCAGGGGGTTTGGAACTAGATGATCTTTAAGGTCCTTTCCAAATCATTCCATGATTCTAGAAAATAATAATTCCAATTCTGAATATATCATTCAGAGTTGATTTTTATATGTAATAAATAGTTGAAGTAGAAATGCAACTGAAAACTTTTTACTGATAAATTCAAGTCTTAAGAACATCTAAAGTTCCAATAAGATGTTTTTTTTAACTTGTATTAAAATTTAAAGATACAAAAACTAGAACATCAGCTTGATTTTAATTAACTATACCCAATCTGTACTTACTGAATCACATAAAATAGATATGACATGAACTTGCAAAACTGACAGTATAAAACAAGCTATAAAGATGGAACAAGCAACCTTCACAGCAGTGATAGAGCGAGCAACCTACATGCACAGGTCAGCTACCCCTACCTTTAGAACCACAGAGAGCCATGATAAGTGGACTGTTGCTCTTGTCCAGTTCTCTGAGACAGGCACTGCCAGCATGGTCTCTGATGACAGAGAGTTCTTTAAGGATTAAGGCCTGAAATACAATATTTCAGAGGTTCAGCATTTGTGGAAAAAATACATACACAAATAGTACTCTATCACCCCCAGCAATGCCTTCAGTCGTCCAAGGGAATTCAAAATACGATAAAGAAAACTAGCCACTGCTTTGGGTAAAACAATTTCAATGCATAATTCCAGGTTCCTGCACAAAATGTCTTTGTTGGGCTAAGATAGGGATATCCAGGAACATGACAATCTCTTACCATCAACACAAACTCAAGCTAAATTGAGCACCGCAGTATATGAAAGATCACCACAAAACTAACATTTTTTGACTGCTCTCAGGGTACAATGCTGTTGTCTCTAACTATTGCAAACATAACTGTATCCAAAAAACATTCTAGGACATACACATGTGTCCAAACAAAGGAAGAGTGGAAAGGACTAGAAGATGCTTCCTTCAGCCAGAATTCAACTTCAAACTGGGTAACTGTGCCAGTACTTCAACACTGGGTGGATTTTTCTGGTTGGGTGGTGGTGCTATTTGGTGTTTTCTTTTTTCCTTTCTACATTTTATTTGAAGGTAAAAAATGGATGTTAGGTAGCCAATAAGATGAATGTATAAATTCATTAAATACAATGAAAAGTGCTTTTCAGCTGACTTAATCAAGTCACTAAGCTTCTGGGCAACATTCACTGCTCTTCATCAAAATTTCTACAGAAAAAAGAAAAAACCCAGCATAACTTAAGTCCATTTAACTTTTACTCCAATAAGGGGCAAGATAACACTAGCACAGGATCTACAATCAAAGAAAAGCTTTGCTCCTTGGATCACTTTCATTACTGTCACTGTTCTTTAATAACTCAGCAAATCCTGCTTAACATAATCAACTCCATTCCAATTACCTGTCATTTTATTCTCCTCTACCGGCCCAGTACATCTTGGAGGGAGGATGTCAGCTGGTAAGCATTAACATTTTAAGATACATGCAAACCTCTCAATGTTAAGTCTATATAGACTCTGCTCAAGTTGCATGCCCAGGGAATGTATTGGCTTGTGTTTTTAGATTTCAGAAGACAACTTTAGACCTTACAATGTACATGAATATATTTGTTAAGTCTCTACTTTAAATGTATAGTGATTTAAATTAAAAGTTTTACCTCTAGTGTCTCTTCTGCAGTACAACCAGGCTGCTGCTGTAGCTTGCCAGTGTTCAGAGCTTCAATATACTCATCACATTTCTTATAGCCAGCATTCAGGAGCTCATACTTAGCTTTTAGCAGGCCCTGACCAGGGGTTACATCACCAATTCCAATTGAAAAGCCACGATTAGCTATTATTAAAAAAAAAAAAAAAGTGATAGCTCAGTCTCATAGAGGAAAAAAAAATTAAACCCAGAAAATACTATCATTGAGAATTTTTATTTTTGCCTCCCATCATGTGATCATCACAAGCCCTGCATAAGCACAATCAGTTGCTTCACTGTCTGCCAGCTTCACAACTAGCTTATATGTTTTCAAGCAAAGTACATCACATTTGAAGCAAAAATCTTGCTTGCTTGCTCTCTACTTCTGCTTTAAAGTGCCATTTTACAAGGCAATGTACTTACAGAGATAGACTGGAGCAAGCCTGGCTAGACGTGACATGGCATCTGCAGCTTCTACCTGTCCCCAGTCTCTCAGCAAGATGTAGAAGATGTTGTTCTTGGATCCTGAACCTAAGGTTCCTTTGTCCATACTGCCACTCATTAACTCACTGTTTTGAATGGTGACATCTAGAAATAACAAGGCAAAACGAATCCTCCAGTTACCCAAAAACATGAACTAACCACTAGTAATCGCTTAAGGACAGAATTTTAAAATAAAACCTCTGTTCATTAAAAGAAAAAAAAAACCCTAGACATAAATATTTAATGTATCTCTAGAAGTAAGTACATGACTACGTGGTGTAAGGGGAACAGCCTACAACCTGACCGTACCAAATACTAGTTCAAATTTATTTCCCCTCCTCTTTAGACAGGCAACTGTATCCAAATAAAGACTTGTGAGAAACATTATGAATAATGTTTTTTTGGTAAAAATCTAAAAATAAATTCTACTTCAATACTCTGAATAAAGTCTTCAATCAATTTTATCTGTCCAGAAATAAAGTCCTCAATCATGTATACTAAAAGAACACTATTTATTTTTTATTTATGAAGTAGAGGAACAAAATTTCAGACAGTTGCAGTTCTTATTTGAAGATACGGATCCTCAGTTCAGCCCCATCACCTCTGGAGACACAGCGTCAAGTTAAAAGACAGTGGACTCCTAAGTCCCTTTAATTACAAACAAATCATAACATCTGTCTTGCCTTTAGGCTTGGACATGCTGCCCCTCTTAGATTATTCCTTTTTCCTTCTTTAGGAATGTTCTGTTTCAGGCACTGAACCTTCCTTATAAACTCTAGTCTTGAATCGATTAGCATACATAGATGGATCCAATTTAAATCATTTTATACAGAACATTGTAGATGTTTGCACACTGTACTCCATGCTCAGTATTTTCAATGTGAGTTTAGGTAACCATCATCTTGAACCACAAGTCATTGCTCGATCACTTATTATATAACATCAAAACATGATACTAGAATTTGAGTCTTTTGAGAATTTACAGAGAATTTTCGAGAACATTAGGATGGCTTCAGAAATGAATTTTTTCAGAGAATTTAACACAGCCAACAACAAAACCCAGAAGTTTTCTGCATCATGTGCTCCTGTCAAACTCAGAAAATAGAAATCCTTCCCATACTTCCTGCAATGAATACCTCGTGAAGCAAAGATGGTTAAAATTCACGCAAGTGTGAGCAGGATTATTCCATGGCCTTTCATCCCACAACATTTAGAGGCTGAAAAAAATTTTTCCACCACATTTATAATGAACTTCACAACCACAGAGCAGTTCTATCTTCTACAGAAATCACTCAGTCTGCTGTAGAGTAGATCTGAGTTCTGACTGGGGAATTCTTTCTCAAGCAAACATGGCATAACAGAATTACTGTAAATCAATAGTTCCTCAACTTACACTTTTGAGCAGCAAGGAGCCAGCCTAATCCTACCTGCTCAAATTCCCTTCCAACAGTTACCACATGGATGTATAATTATAAGCAAGACTTTGCTTATCTCCTACAGCCTTTTCAACTGTGGTGCTTTGCATTCCATCTGCCACTCTGACTTCCCTTACTGGAAGGACACAGATGGCTTGATTTCATAGGGATTCTTATCTCCCCTACATATCCAAACTCCTTTCAATGTTTTTCTCCTAATCCCTGTATTACTACCCCCACTTAGGATATCAAAGTTCTCCATTTGCCCTCTGCCCAACCCCTTCCTAAGCTTCTTAGCTTTTCTCACTCTCATCTTCCAATACCATGTTAGAGTCATGACAAGCCTAGCATCATTCAGAAAACCTTTTAAGAAAACACTCAAATTTTTGATTTGGTGTTCAACATGACTTAAACTTTTGAGAAAAAAACACGTAATTTTACTTTCATTTCAAAAACACTTATGTGAAGTATCACTTTAACTCCTACAGGGAACTCAATGACAGTTATAATTTCTTTGAAGACTTCCAAAACACAGCTTTGCAAGTGTCACTCACAAGAATCATTGTAACACAAGTCCTCCCCTCTGCCACAATACTGTTTGCCCTTTGTTCGTAGATTGGCTTTTACAGGACAGTCATCACTGGGTTTGAGAATGAGGCTGAAAACCTGTTTTCCCGTCCAGAGTGTTACAGGCTTAGAGAAACAGAAAGAGAAGAATTAGGATGACAAGCTTCGGCTATAACTACAGTAAAACAATAACCAAGAATTTAAACATAAAACTGTTTTATATACAGAACCTTTATTCTATAGAGAAACATACTTGTAAAGTGCACAGTACCATTCCTTTAAACAGGGAAGTATTATGCACTTGTACAGTACTAAAACCAGAGCACAGAATGGTTATCCTCTACATCAGGTACATGCATTTAGAGAAACATGCCCTATTGCTCTCTTACTGCCATGTTTCCCTTTCTGATTAGAAAAGGAAGAACACCCCAAAAGATGTTGCTGTTGCCAGTTAATTCCTCAAAGAGGTTGCAACACTTATAATTCCTTCGTTAGACTTTGGTTTAACATCTTAGGAGTTTAAAAATTCATACAATTATGTATTTCCCTCAGCTGGAGTTAGATGTAAGTACTGTTACAGCTAACATTAAAATTAATTTTGATTAACAAGCAGTCAAAGAATCACTGGTCTTGGCCATGAGCAAAAGTTCATATAAAGTTATGAAATTCATATTAGATACTTCCCATAAATGCCCTGACCTTGCTTTAAGTTACATTATTCACTGGTATTTCCATTGCACTTTCTGAACTCCCCCATATTAAACTCATTTTGAAATTAAATACAGGATATAAAACCGTATACACCAACACATACTTAAAACTGTAAAATGGGCCAGCTCTCTCCAAACAACAGTTTGCCTCAAATACCAAATTAATCAAACACCCTCAAATGTATGTGAACAAAGGTTTAGCATACAGTAATCTCATAAATGATACTGAAACTCTCTACAAAGTTTGTAAAAAATACAATGCCCTTAAATATTTCATGTACATGATGTAATGAAAGAATAGAACACAAACCCTGCAAACAAACATTAAATAGCACTCATCCTCTTTAACCTTTAACATAACTAAAGCATACTCTTTCCCAGGTTTACTACCTCCTGAACCTTGAGCTGCTGAGTATTTCCAGACCCTACTCAAGGGCACCCAATGAATAACAGTTTCTCCCCTTCACCCCATAGTCTGCACAGTCAGTAACTGTGAGGTTACTAAGAATGCTCTATTTTCCACTGGGCACTAACAGCCAAGTGGCCTGTGTCACAGCAGCAGGAGAGCAGCAAAGCCCTGTCTGCACCCTGAATGGATCCCGCGTCTGAGCTGCACCATGCAAGGTTGACACCATTCAGGCTTCAGGAACCAACAAACCACTTCTGGGTAGCTTCAACCTCAAATTCTGATCCTTGCACTTGACAAATACAAAATCTCATACAAAACTCATGTCAGAGAACAAGCACTGTGTCTGCTGAGAGCATCAGCAAGGGTCAGGAACACAACAAAATAAGTCTTGGTAATACGAAAAAAATACTTTGACACACCTTCAGAATTGCAGGGGGTGGAAGGCGAACTTTAATCTTTTCATCTTTGCCAACCAGGATAGAAGCAATAATTTGACAGGCTTTGGCTCGATCAAAAAAGGTATCTTTTAATGTAAGAAGATAGGCACCTGGCATGTAGAAAAGATTATGACAGAGTAAATTACATTTAAAAGCTATTGCATATTCAGTGTAAATTACTTAATTCTAATACTAGTTAGCTATTCACTATGCAAAATGACAATAGTTTAGACAGTGTCAACTGTAAATCCTTTACAGATTTTTTTTTTAATTGCTCCACACCAAATTTTTAACAATAAGAAACAGCGCATTTCTATAATCTATTCTCTCAGATTCTATCCCATCAGTGAAAATAAGGCCTTGGCATTTATTCTTGTACACTTTCTTCCTTATGTTCATTGGACATCTCCCAAATAATTAAGGATACTGAAGGTACTTACTGTAGGTTAAAACTCATTTTTAATTGAAAGAAATCAACTCCTCTACCACAATCATAAGCAGTTTACACTATCTACCTAATTCAGACAAAGATCCCAAATACTCATTTGCAGAAAAACATGGTAAAACATACACAAAGGTAATAATTGCAGCTACAAAGGTAGACAGTATCAGAAACCCCTCTGAGGACATCACCATATTTCAGGCAAACACTGGCTTTACTTCTAACATCCCTTGGACTTGTGAAAGGAGACACTTTTTAATTAATATAGAAAACTACTGGAAAAGAGGGAAGTGATTCTGAAGGAAAATCTGTTAAATCACAGCTCTGGAATAAGCTTATATACACACACCTGTAAGAAAATCCTGAATAGCAGCAATAAGAGGTTCCCCATTTCTTGGTGTTACCAAGTTTGCTTTAGTCTACAAGATACAAGAAAATATTACGCATTTGAAGACACTGATATGCCATCTGTTATTCAAAACAAAATTTTATCATTTAAAACATGTATTGTAGTAAAAATGGTCAAAGCTTACTCTACATCAACGTACAGCTTCCTTCAAAAAAGATACTAAAAGTAAAATAGAAGTTTCTATTCACTACAGTCCACGCACATCTCTTAACAGTTAAGGAGCAGTTGGAAAATAGTTAATGGAAAGTACATATTCTGTTTCCAAAGTAGTAGTTGCAATCAACTTGAGTTGTTTTGTAGGGACAGGGAAGACAAGCTAGCTTTGAGAACCTGTGAAAGGACAAAAAGAGGTTACACTACCTGTGGGGAGCAACTGAAATATTACAAGTTGTGTGGTCCCTACTGATGGGCAACCACCTCCACTAGCCCTGTGTTCTTATTTTTCACTCGGACTACTGCTCCAGTTCATCACCCCACCTATGCAGCAGTTTTGCCTGAACACACACCAGCACAGACCTGAACCACACACCTGGAGGCATTCTTTTTAAGCTCACGAATCAGTTTGTTGAGCCTATACATGCTGCAGACAACAGTTGTGTGGGTACACCTGAAGCAGCAGTGGCAGTCACCCTAAAGAAGCAACGCACTGGAAAATCCTCACCTTGATGCTACTGACTCTACTTGCACACCACAGAACAAAGCTTGCAACCATCACATACCTATTTATCTACGCTCCCTTCTCCCTTTTTGACCCTGCCCTTAGAGCCTTCTGTCTCCTGCCTTCTCCAGTACAAGCCCAGTACTGCTGCCTCATTTCCAGCTGGTCTGTCCCTCTTACATTTAACATCTGGGCTGTCAAATCAGAAAGCAAATATCTGTTGGTTACAGAGCCACACTAGTCTGGTACTAATCCCTAAAGACAGGCAGGCAGAAACATACTAATGACATGTACTTACTTAAAACCACTGAATTTTCCACAGACATTAAGTCTCTCAGGCTACCATCATGTAAAGACCCTAATTTATTCTCAATTCCTTTTTACAGACTCTTCAGGCAGCTTCAAAGTTGCAATTATCCACACTCATTAATCTGGATAGTATTTAAAATTTCACATGCAAGTTCAGAAATGCGAGGCTCAACCCATCTGTCACTAGCAAAATCCCAACCCAAACATTGTCTACCTACCCCCATTAAAACAAGTGCCTCTGCTTTTGCTTCTTCTGTCTGAGGAAGGTGAAGGTTCATCTCATCTCCATCAAAGTCTGCATTGTATGGGGTGCAGACACATTCATTGAATCTGAATGTCCTATGAGGTTTTACTCTAGCCTGGAAACAGAAAAAGAAAAGTGATGTACACGCAGTCAAGTATGGCTGAAAATGAAAAGCCATGCCCGAGAGCTTCCTTGTAGGCTTTATCCTGTCTTTGTATTACAGGCAGGTAATATACATCCTGATTATAGGATTTAACTCAAGCAGGAACGGAGAGAAATTGTACTCAGGTTATATTACAGAAACATAGCCAACAATTTTAATCATGAAGAATTTATACAAAGCACAGAAGACAGCATGCTTTGCAGAGATCACATCAACTCTACAGAAACAAAATGCTCACACAAGAACAGATCCCAGAGTCAGTGGTGGCTATTGGCAAAAGTGTCCAGACAGCTAATCCAGGTACACGTCAATTCCCATGCAAAGGCACAACTGCACTGTATTCATGCTGGTCCCCATATCCTGTTTCAGAAGACACTGTTCATTTTTACTCATGTAAGACCAAAACACCACCAAAGATAAACCATTTAATACTCAGGGATGCCCTACCTCTATGTCAGGCCATGTGCACTTACAATATGAGCCATGATGCTCAGCTTGTGAAGAGAGGGCTGTCGGTTGAACAGGACTATGTCACCATCTATAAGATGCCGTTCCACAATATCCCCAAATTTCAGTTCCTGGGCCATCTTCTCTCGGTTCCCATATTTCAAAAATCTTAATAGTAACACATAATCATGGAACCAGAAGAAATACAAACAGTAGATGTGAAGACAACAGAAAATTAATTCTGTGTTTATAATGCAAGCTTTTCCAGTATTTGTATTACAATAACTAGAAGACAAAACTGGTGTAGACTGAATAATTAAGCATCAGTCCTGATGCTATTTTAAGCAATGAATGTATTTTGACATAAGTTAAAAAAAGCTACAGTAATTAGAATAGTAATAAAAGAAGTCAATTTATCAAAACAGAATTTGTTTCAGTTGTCTCAGAGAGATATATATAAGTTTCACTTATATATTATGCCTTCTTACTTCCCATAAGCTGACTGCAGATTATCTCTCATAAAAACAGGCAGTATAACTTGCCCAAAACTACCTGTTTTCATTTATGTCTGTACTACACCCTCTATTTCAACTAAAATAGCCTCAGTCATAAAAAAAAACAAATATAATTTCAGTTCATTATCATCAGTATGCACACTTCATATTAAATGCAATAGATAATTTAAAAAAATTACACTAAACCTGAGAACATAATGAAAATTCTTTTGCTACTGCCATTTATGAAAGATTCTAAAAGCAAATTTTAATCCCTGTGTTTTTAACTGTTTTCACACAGCAGTAAAAACAAGTTGATGAGGAGAAATACAAAGTGAATCATTACAGAAAAGCACGATACCTTTTCATTTGGGTGTGCCTTTGCTGTATGAAGTTGGCACCAGGATGAACATCAGGACCATTACAAACAAGTTTCCTCATAAAATTAATATTTGCCTTGTTCACCTGTTGTAAAAAGACTTCAGTCAGAAACAAACAAAACAAGTTTCAGGATCTCTTGTTTCTACTGGTGGATTTGATGTTTTCAAATTTCAGGCTCAACTGACAATCCCTGTTCAGAGCCTCCAGCTGCTGAAGGGAACTGACAGGGGGAATAGAGAAGGAAAACATAAGAAAATCTTTGAGCACAATATCAGAGTGAAATTAAATTAAAAACCGGGGTGGTAAATTTAGAAATATGAATATCCAACCACTCCTTAGACAGATACACCAACAAACATGTGAAGCTACATAGTAGTTCAAAAAATATGAAGCAAAACTCCTCTCTCTAGATATGTCACTCCTTATTACATAAGCCTTCTCAGCACTTGCCTGTATCCAATACTACAACCTTCATTTGCCAGCAGCAACAGAACTATCAAAGCTTTACTGAATCCCCTTTCAAAAATAATGCAATACATTCACTCTTTTATAGAAAGGTTATAATGAAACAACACTGAGGTCTGGTTTGGAGGAAAAAAAAAGGCATAGGAAGAACTTTGGTTCTAGGCTACTTACCTTTTCAGGAAAGGTCAGTATTTTAGCAACATGAATAGGCACTGCTACTTCATCTATTCTTAAGTTAGGATCAGGTGAAATGACTGTTCTGCCAGAAAAATCCACTCGTTTTCCTGACAGATTGCCTCTAAATCGACCTAGCAAAATAAAGAAGTTAAAACTCCTTCACTAAAAATGGTTTTCAAAATTTCATCTGTTAAGACAGCATATTAGAACATCCTTTAAGGTACAGCACTGAAGTGCAACCCAACAGCAGCAGAGAGACATTTGCCAACAGCAAATTTGTGGCTTAATTAAAAAAAAATTAAAAATAACTTTCTAGACAAACCTTGCTTTCCCTTAAGCCTCTGAACAAAACCTCTGGTCCATTTTTTAGGTGCCATGTTGAGAGGAATTCCTGAGAGCTCACTATTAATGTACAGGGCACACTGCAGCTGAAGAAAATCCCAGTCCTCCATAATCATCTGTGTTTTGGCTCCTGATATCCTATGCTAAACAAGATAGTCATCCAGTTCAGAACATATAACATATTAAACCACCAAAAAATTTTTCTCTTTTGAGTACAACTCTTCTTTTACAAATAACATCATGAAGCTTCCATACATTGGAACAGAAGAGGCAAGAAAACAATTACTTAATATTGCTATAACAAAAAGCCAGTCACAAGAGAAGCCAAAGTCTTTTGCCTAACACAGGCTTTGGACAAACACTCCAAAAACTAGTTATTTGTTTAAGTTATACTTCTCCCAATCCACTTCAATTAAGATAATGTAACTTAAGAGTCAGGAAAACCGCCAGTAGTTAATTTTTCAGTCAGAGGAGAGTTTGTATTCAACTGATTCTGTTCACCTTACAAAAGGCCAGTTTTGAAGAGCATGTATTATTCTGGTAGAAGTGCTCTTCTAAACAAATGATAAATTGTCAAATTCACTTCTAGTCTCAGTTTGATAACCATTCTAAATGAAACCTGACTTTTTAAGAACAGACTGTGAAATAAAGGAAGGACAAAGATGCAGTAAAAAAAGAGGAAGGTCTATAAGGAAAAAAAAACAACCCACAAATCAACAGGTGTAATATTTTCATTCTAAGTGAGCATGTGAAAAGTGTCATGTGGGAGGGGGGAGTTAACAGACCAGAGCTGAAATGAGCAAACTTTTCACAGAGGAATGCCATCAGATCTTCAGCAGGTCCTAAAGTGCAAGCAGCCAGTCTGCCAGCTCCACCTGAAACAAGCTTTTCTTCTTTCTTTCAACAATAAAGTCCTTAACACAGAAATACAGCACCAGATTGTAAGCAGTAAATCCATTTGCTACATTCAATTCTAACCAAATCTTTTCGAATGCAATTGTTCCAGAGCTTGAAGGGTGACTCACCTTTTTTATTACATCATTGAGGAAAATTATCTCTGTCAGCTTCATTGTCAAGTCATCTTCATTGGTGCCGGACTTCAAGTCACTCACGACAGAGGGTCTGATACACAGTGGAGGCACCAAGAGTCGCGTAAGGATCAAATCTGAAGGTTTACCTGCTTCTGGGTTCATTAAGAGTAGAGGAATGTCTTCTGCTAGGATTCTTTTAAAGAGGTTCAATACCACCAAAGGATTCAAGTTTTCCTACAAAATCCATTGGAAAATGGGGAGAAGCCATCATGTCAAGTTTCAATGCTTCCCTCCTCCCTTTATTTACTGATGTTCGAAAGTAAAGAATTTTTCAAAGGCAAATAGAGAATTATTCACACAAACAAAGCTACATTTTTGTTTATTTATTCTGAATCAATGCTTTTAGCATCTCAGATGTTGACTCGCTACATTCTTTCCCCTATATGTGTTTACTTATATTACTGTCTCTTCTCAAGAGTTAAAGTATTTCAGAGCTAATAACACAAAGCAACTCAATTAACATCTTACAACAAACTTACAGTGCACTGTATTTATTTTACTAGTAGAAACATGAACTTACAGTACTTTCTAGACTATTTTTCAAAACTTAACTTCTCTCTTCTTACAAAAGTTACTGTTGCAGTACAAGAAACTACAGATATTCACTGCTTTTTTATTCAAGGATATACTTCGAGATCTTCCCAGCTTGCAAAGAGCAGAAGAAAACAAAACTGCTTATAATGCAAAGCTTCATGAAACAGAAAGAAAATAAAGTCTACTGTCTCCTTCCCAACATGAAGATCTTCTGAAGAAAAATATCTATGTATTGGAATACTAAAGTCACAGTAAGTCATGTAGATGCCAATTTGTGTTTGGTCTTTCTTTTCTAGCTCATCAAAGCATAACACACCAAGAACACCCCATTTCTTTACAGGCAGAAAGTGATGGTATCAGAACACAGCAATAAACTAAATTTCACATTTTATCAAAGTTAACATTATTGCAATAGGTATATTCTTCATGCATCTTTTGATATACAAAATTCTCAGACCACAAAATCTTAGCTGAAACATTGAAAACCTTTGAGGAGTTTTATTTCATGCACAAAACTAGCAGAAAATTTAAGTTAAAATAAAATTCACCTGAGCTCTTCCAAGTAAGGGTTCTACTTCTTTGTTATGTTCAATGGCAGTTTCAAAGGACTGTAGAAAAGTAGATACTATTGGATCTACGACTTTCTTATTTGTCTTGTACTTTTCATGTATTATTTTCAACAAACCACACTTCTTCACAGTTCCTGCAAGCGATATTACATGTGAGTTGTCTTGGTTTTTTAGTTCAAAACAGAAACACAAAACAGAAGAACACCGGAACTTGTTTTAAGTTCTGGTAAGCTACAGTTCCAAACCTAGTTAAACCTTCAGTAAATGCAAGAATAAAATAAAACTTTACCAGCTTGATTAATCAGCTTCCTAAATTCACAAAACTAGAGGACAATCAAGTCATACCTTCTTGTATGGATGGCTAGGTGTGTCTATATCATGATGCTGCACCTGAAGCTGAAAGCAGGTAGTTTAGCCCACAGTTTTTAATTCAGCTTCATCTCATTCACAGCAGACATTTTTTTAAAGACGTTCCCACACTAAAAACCAGGACTAATATGTGCCATTTATCTATCATCCCACTGTCTTCTGAAGTAATTTCTAAGTGAAAAATCAGAAAAATCTGATTTTCATGTCATGGAGGTAACATTATTCATGAAACTTCCACAGACTACTCCAAATGCTCAAGTTTTTTTACTGAAGTATTCTGACCTATCACAATTTTGTAAATAAATGCCTACTGTTTATGCCCTCTATATGTATGTATGGCACTTACAATGAAGTAGCTCTCCGTTTATTCAAGTTGTTGTCCATTACAACAAACAACTCAGAATTTTCATGAGTTCAGAGAGTGAAGTTTTAAGATATGGATCAACTATCTACTATAGAACTGTAACACTTCAAGTCCTTAAAGAGCACTAACATGTGATCAGTGTAGCTGAAAAAATACAAGATGTATTTTGAAAACCAAATGTGAAATCTTACGAAGATACTCTGCCTCAAAGAAGAAATAATCTTAAAGATAATTTAATGCAATGATGAAAAATTATATTAACTCAAGATTACAAAGTCTACCAATGCTTTTATGTTATTAATTCCTGCCAACAGCTCCCAATAATTTTAAAAACATGCTGAACAAGTTTTTTGCCATTATTGATGTATCAACTAGTGGTTACTGCCATAAAGCAATACAAGTAACTAGGAGAATGTCTATATTCACACAAATGAGATGTATACAAGCATATACCTTGCACTAGAAATAAAATTACCTGTTTCTTAACGAAGGCCAGAGAGAGCAGCCATTAGCTGTGGCACAAACAAGGATATTTAAGATTTAGATCCTTTCACAGCTGTTAAAGTAAAAACCATCACAGCAGACAGCTTCACAAACTGCTGATGTCCACACTCACCATTAAAGGCCCCACAGTACGGACAAGTGTTTTTCTTTCGGCACTTCTCAGACACTTTCTTTTTTAGCCCTCTCTTCTGAAGATACGTAAGGCCAGGTCGCTTTAGGTAATCCAAAAACTGCTTCCTTTCTTCCACTGACAGCATGATACGACAACAGGTTTTGCAGATCATCTTAAATGTGAACACATATAAACACATTGTCCAACATTCAGAGATGTAACCTCTTGAACAATAGCTTAAGGTCTTCAACATAAGGCAGTTTTTCGAATGAGATAGCATTTACTGTCTTGTTGAAAGACCAAACCAGATATTGCAATATACATTAAAAACCACAGGATAAAAAGAAAGATACAGTAAATGAGGCAAATCTTTATCTAAGGTCTGCAGGACCTTAAAAATCTACAGAAAGCAAACAGAGTTTTGATTTACTGGGATGTCTAAAGGCAAGTTATACTGCATATATTTAATTCAAACTACAGAAAAATAATGGATTAAATTTATCCATCTGAGGTTACATGACAAAATATATGTATTTACATCACTATGACTGGTATTTAAATACATTTATTTTGTAAAAGAAAACATACGTAAACATAATTGAATAATACAACCTTATTTTGGCTTTCTCAATTACTTTCAACCACTATCTTTCCTGAAAATTTCCTTCTTCTACTCTAAAAGCTGACAACAAATGATAATCCTGTTCACCTGTAAGATGCCTATCACAGCTTTGAAGTATCCAACATGAAAACAGGGCAGTTCTAAGTCAATGTACCCATAATGTCCTAAACAATCAGCCAGATTTTTTCCGCAGGTTTCACAGGGACGGTCTTTTTCACTGGTTCCCTTTGGGAGAAAGTGAACACACAAAAAAAATTAGCTGCAATTGACTGAATTGATATAAAATAGAACAGTTTTTAAGCTAGTCAGCTATCCTAACAGCAGACCCACTCCTTTTCCCCAGCACCAGAAATATGCCAGTAGCATTATTTTTAATCCAACCCTTAAGAAAAATGCCTTTTTTGTCTTTTTTAACAGCCCCTATTGACACCAATGACGTGGACTCACACAGCTCTTACAATTTATCTAAAATCCATTAATCTACATTATGCAATAGCAACGTCAACAAAATGCCATAATGTACATGAATAACTATGGGTGTCTCAACAACTCCACAGAAAGAGCTTATCTCCTGCCTCAAAAGGATGCATCCCTGAACCCTCCAAAAGCATGAGTAACTCAAATGCCGCTGCAGCTAACAGGCTATGAAATTCAGTTTAAGGCTTTTTTGTACATGTTTTGGATAAGTAGTATATTTCAGTGACCCAAATTTCTTTTAACCACTTCAATAGTTCCACAAAAAGTGTCTGGGGAAAAAAAATGTTTCTCACCATACGATGGTCCAGTACTCCATACTGCAGCGGAGAGTGATGGTTGTCCTGACTGTATAAGTTCTTGCTGACCACTTGAATGTGAGCTTGCTGACGCATCTCTTCTGGAGATTTCATGCCAAAACAAATGTGGCTTCTAAGATAGAAAATTCCACATGTATGTATGGGCACATATATATGTATGTACAAACACTTCTAATGACAAGCATGCACACAACCAAGTGTCACACAACCAATTAGGTTGGAAAAGACCTCTGAGATCTTTTCCAGATCCTACCCATGACCGAGCACAGCCATGTGAACTAGACCATAGCACTGAGAGCCACGTGCAGTCTTCTTTTAAAAACCTCCAGGGTCAATGACTCCACCACCACCCTGGGCAGCCCATTCAGCATCTAATCACTCCATCGATAAAGAAATTCTTCTTGATGTCCAACCTAAACCTCTCCTGGTGCAGCTTAGAATTGCACTCTCTTGTCCTTTCTCCGGGTGCCTGGGAAAAGAGACTGACCCCCAGGTGAGTGCACCCTCCTTTCAGGTAGTCGTAGAGAGTGGCAGGATCTCTCCTGAGCCACCTCCAGGCTAAACAACCCCAGCCCTCCCAGGACTTGGGCTCCAGACCCTTCGCCAGCTTCATTGCCCTTCTCTGGACCCGAAACTACTCGAAAGCAATGCAAAGGTGGCTAAATTTATTCACAATAGAGTTGAAACAGGCTCTTTTCAAGTAATTGTAAAGAATAAAGCTGTACTGCGGTGAGCCAGTGGTTCACGTTCCTGGGCACAGCCACAGCCCCAGCCCCGCCTGTGCCACCGCCTCTCCCGCCAGAGCGACCGCGCCATCAGCCGCCCCTTCCCTCCGCGCCAGACCCCTCCCAGCTCCGGGCACGGCGGGTCCCCCCCGCCCCGGG
>VWZG01008370.1:7946-59589 GCA_013396735.1 Grallaria varia | reverse complement strand
CCTTCTTCTCAAGCCTGTCAAGGTCCTTCTAAATGGCATCCCTTCCCTCCAACGTGTCAACTTCACTACACAGCTTGGTGTCATTGGCAAATTTGCTGGAGGTGCACTCAATCCCACTGCCCCTGCCCCCAGCAAAGATGTTACATGGTGCCAGTTCCAATATCTACCCCCAAGGAGGCTACTTGTCAGTGATTCCCCACTTGGACGTCGAGTTGTCTGCAACTCGTTGAATGTGACCGTCTAGCCAATTCCTTATCCGCCAGGTGGTCCATCTGTCAAATCTATGTCTATAGTTTAGAGACAAGGATATGGTGTGGGACAGCGTCCAGTGCTTTGCACATGTTCAGGTGGATGACATCAGCTTCTCTTCTTTCATCCACTGCTACTTTAACCCCACTGTAGAAGGCCACCAAATTTTTCAGGCATGAATTGCCCTTAGCACAGGCATGGTGGCTGTCACCAATCACCTCCTTATTTTTGATGTGCCCTTGCATAGTTTCCAGGAGGATCTGCTCCATGATCTTGCTGGACCCTGAGATGGGACTGACTGGCCTGTAGTTCCCTGGGTTTTCTTTCTATACTTTTTTAAAAATGGGAGTTATGCTTCATCTTTTTCAATCACTGGCAACTTTCCTGATGCCGGTAAGATCATGGCCCTGGAGGAATGCATGCATCTCTAACCTCTTGTTTATTCCCCATGCTGCTTGCAGTAGCATAGGGGCTTTTAAGCTGAGTCCTTAATGAAGCTGACTTACTGGCTGGAATTCCTTTGTACTGCCCTTCAGGTGCTCTGGTGCTGACTTGTGACCTCTCTCCAGGCTCTGGGCATCAAACTGTTATGAGTGGGATGGATTGAGGTTCCCCTCTCCTGGCCCTCTTCACCAACTTGGCAAGCCTATGACTGAAGATGGCCTTCTCCTTCTCTGACAGATGGACCCCCTCAGCCCCAAGTAGACCAGGTTTCTCAAAGTGAGTTCCATGGTTTAAGTAGCCTAATTCCTGGCCATGGCACCTGTCCTGGAATCTTTTTTTGATTTGCCAGATTTCACTGTTCCTTTCAAGCTGCTGATTTTTTTTCTCCCCCGCAGCTTTCTTGTTGCAATCCTCCTTAGGGTTAAAAGTAGAAAATTTTGCTGGCACATAACAATATTGTATAGCTTTTATTATAACGTTACTGGCTTTTTTTTCCATTTCGTGAAGATCTAGAAAATTTAAGACTTAAGCAGTCACTCTCCTCTGTCATATAAGCCTCATTACTTTGTAGATACATGTTACTGATTATTGAGTTTTCAGTAATAGTTCTTCACTCAATGAAAGCATCAAGTTGCTTTGGATACCTACCACAGATTATATTCTGTGGTGCTTTGCATAGTGGTTTGATTTGGAGTAATGTGTGATATTGTACCATGTTCTTGAAGCCATATAAAATTCATAGAGCTGCTAACAATCTTCTCTGACTTCAAACACATGGTACTGAAGGGTTGACACAAGTCCTTATGAGTCATTGTTATAATTAAGAAACTGGCCATTTTATTTAGCTTGTGATAAGAGCAGTGATCTGTGGAACCATGAAGGATAAGACACACAAACAGTACAAAATGAAAGAGGAAGTGGAGAGCAATGTCTAGGCCCAAATCACGACACACAGGAGGAGAAATCTTCAAGATTCTGTTGTTAATATGCTACTGCTTTTTGCAAAATTGTCAGTGCTTTCCCTGCATATACCTTTCCCACAATTTACAGGGAAAAGATACTTGCAGATTTCTGTTGCAAAACCATCTGTGGTTGTCTGAGTCTAGGCTGCATGTTCAAAATACTACAGTTCTGCTTTCTTTGTGAAGAAGATGAGAAAACCCCATGCTTTTATTCCCCTATGTTTCTTCTAACCACTGTCAGTTCCAAGCGGTCCATATCATTGCATATAAGTAAAGGATGAAAGAATGGGTGTGCATACTTCCTGATGCTTTTCACTCAACAGTTCCTCAAGCCAAACACATTCAAATTTTTCAAAATTTAAATAATTTAAGAAATAATTTGAGCTGTTTAAATATTAAGCTGTATTTGGGTAGGAGATTATTAAGTGACTCATAACAGGTCATTTGTTCTTGTTTTGTGTTATTTTTCAAATAGAGGCTTCTATGTGTAAAGCAAGCTACTTAAATAGTTAATTCCTGTGCATGCAATGAAAATTGCCTAAATTACTTCTGTTAACAATAAGCTATGTGCAAAACCATGTCCAAACCCACAGAAAGAAAAAAGTTAATTATTACCTTGGGTTAAAAAGGGTGCTGTAGTATTTGTTTTTTTTTTATCTTCTAGTCTATCTGTAGCAATATAAACATAACATAGTATGCCAGCACATAGGAGCTACTGTTAGGAGAATTCTAATTGTGCTCCTGCCTGCCAGGGAAGGAAGTAATATATTTTTGCCATTATCTGAAGTATCGGAGCTTGACAGCATTTGGCATTTTTCTTTGTTCGTCATTAAATGATACTTACCATGCTTTTCATATCCCAAAATACTTCTCTTTATTTGGGAGGGATGTTCCTCAGCATTTTAGATTGCTGTGAAATTTATGATAGTTCTTGCATAAAGTGACCTAATTAGGCTTTTTAAGCTGTTTGTTTCAGTGGCAGCTGCTGTGAGTCAGATGCATTTCTCTTGAAGTCTGAGAGATGCTTTGTGAGAAAAACTGTAGTTGAAAGCATATTCATTTTACTTGTATTTTCTGTACACATTTTCCTGTGTTTTTTAATTGGCCATGGACTTCTTTATGCAGATGAGATCTTGCCTGCGTATAATATTCGCAGTCATCCCCTCTTGCTTCCTACAGATCTTTGAAGCTGGAGGATTTAGTTTTGTCCTCTCTCCTAGTTTTCTCTTGTTTCAGTTCTAGTGATTCAGTGTGCTGCCTTCTAAATTCATGCTAGTAAAAGAAGGGTGTGGCCTACATGTCTTTGTAGGTGATATGTTGAGTATTGTAGAGTATTGAGAATTTCATGAGCATCTAACAGTACTTAATTATCTGATTTTTAAATTCTTTCACTAGCAGAAGGGAGTGAATTTGAGTAAAAGGTATAGAGAAATGTGTCAGACTGCAAGGCCCAAGGGGTCCTAAGTAGATTTTTCATGGAAGAAACCCCTGGCCTCACTCCACACTGAAAGGTGCATATCCTTCATGTACTTGGAGAACTAAGAGGTTAAAATCAGGAGTTTCGATGTTCCCTTAGGAATTGTCAACCCCATTGGCATTTAAATATGAGGTATATGTTGCTAATGCTCTCATGTGAGCTGACAGTTGCTGTGAACAAAGCTGAATGAAAGATTTCAAATGAAAAATAGGGTCTATGCATTCCCTGGTTATTTGTGCTCTTCAAGTCAGTTCATTCCCAGTCCAGTTTTATTGACCATGTTTGAAAACTTAGTGTTTTGAAGTCACTGCCCACTAACCTACAGCTCAATTTTCTTTCCTTTTGTCAAAACCTGAAGGGACCATGAATTTCTTGTTCTTTTTCATTCCCTGAGGAAAAGCATTCTTTCAAATGCATAAGCTCTAACTTTTGGTGCCCCCTAAGCCTATGCTTGAGACCTTGATTTCTCTTGCAGTGTTTAATTGCATAAGTCCTCTCACAGTCACACGAATCTCTTGTGTTTCTGTGGCGCTGGAAACTGCTTAGCAGCTTTCTACTTCTTCAGAGCAAATGTGCTGATGTTTATCTTACTCCTCTGGGGGTTGTAAGCCTTTGTTTGCATTCAGTTGAAGTGCTCATTTTGAAACAATGGTCTTCAAAGTTTTGTTTCTGGCACACATTGTTTAAATAATGTAAGATTACTGATTTTTCTGTTTAAGTCAATGTATTTTAAAGATACTAGTTTTGTAGTAAGTTCTAGGACAAGGAAAAATTCTTAGTCATATCCTGTGTATAAATAACTTGAATAGTCACACACATGTTGCTGGGATATAGAAGAATATGATGAGAAAGGTATCCCTTCGTGTGTACCATGCTCTTAGTTTTTCCTGAAACACTTAGTAATAACTGTGGTATAGGTGGACTTCTAGTCTTACGTAGTTTATCTGTTCTTGCAGACAATTTTGCCCAGTGGACCTAGTAAGTTAAATGGAACCAAAGAATTTCTGATCAAGATACTGACATTGTCAAAACAGGATCCTGATGTTAGGTTGTTTGAATTCTTTTAGGCTTCAAAATCAGTGGTCTCATTTTCACTGGACATCCTTGAATCTCAAGTGATGTTTGATGACAGAAACATAGAGGATGCTTGGAATATTTGTACATCAGGTCAACTAGCTGGCAAAATACGAGTGTAGCAACCCAGCTTCAATTCATATTTATAAAGATCTTATTCACTCTTCTCCTCTCATGTAAAAAGGTAGTCTTTGGTATTTTAAGAGGAAAGAATATTTCTTTCTTCATAATGTGATATATCAGCAGAACTCATGAGTCTTTCCAGTCCATGTCACTAAGGTTGTTAACTTTTTAAATTGAAAAGGGAGGAGGCTTAAGCGACCTCTTTGATCTGTGCCTCTGTAACCACGATTTGTCCATTCTGTATATCTGCAGTGTACAGTGACTACTGATAGGTGCATAGAAAATTGATATTGGAAAACATTCAAGTGTCAAACCTAAATGTAAAACCTTGCAGAACTGCGTTTGACTATTTGACTCAGCTGTAGAAGCCTTTTGTGAGTCTATACATTAGCAGATACCTTTTTGCACAGCATTATCAGTTGTGTTATGTGCAACAGTAATCCATAAACATTTAGTCTGTTATTTACATATCACTAGTTGGTTATCCATACAGAAATAACTATGTACAAAATTTAAAGCAAAAAGTAAAAGCATGCTGTTGTCCTGGGTTACACAAAAATTTTGGTATCTACCTTTTCCTTCCTTTTTTCTCCAAATATGCCTTTTTGACTGTTTTGTGTTTTGCCTTCTTTAAAGAGACTGAACTGGTAGTGATCAATGACTCAAACATGTGACCACCTGCAGTGACTCCTTAGGTGCTGTGAGAGACTGGACTGTTGGTGTCCATGGCTCAGTGTGCTTTGATGGAGTGTGCAGGGTGGCCACCCAAGCCAGGGGCTGGAGGTGTGCACATCTGACCCCTCAGGCTACAAGCTGGGTGTTATACAAGGCAAGGAAAGAGACAAATCCTGCAAGGTGGGGTAGTGTTTCTTTTTGCTTACACAGATGACTCAGCTGTCATAACTCCCTGGAATGTTTCACACCTCTTGTTGATGGGCCATAGTGGACTCTGCTGCACTGACACAAGAGACGGCTGCAACATCTTAGAAGGTGTCAAAGGCTCCAAACGTATCCTGTGACTCACAGTATTACATCAGTGTAACTCCCCACCCCAGGGGAGGTACTAAAGGCATTCCCACCTGAATCTGAGCGTATTTAACTCTGGATTTCAGGGCTTCCTTCACCACCCGGGACTTCCACCACCACCTTGACAAATCCAGACTGCCACCACCACTTTGACAGAACTACAGCCACCACAGTAAACCACAAACATCGAAATGACAACAACCAAGTCATGTCGCTGGTTGCAATGGGTGTTTTGTGGGCCCAGAAACCTGCCTCAAGGGCTGGAAAACTGAAACAGCCTGTTCCAGCTGTGAGCCATCCTGATAGGGAGAGGATGTGGGGGGAGATAGGCTGAATGTTGAAGGAATATTCTGCCCCAATAATTTGGAAGCTTCCCTCTGACCAGACACAGATCCCTAGTAAGAGAGCAGGGTGCTAGAGGGAAGATCACTTTATCAGTTCCAGAGAGGACCAGCTCATTACAATGTGCTGGACCCTGGCCAAAGCTTGTCGTATAATGGTTAAACTGTACAACACCATCTACAGTCAGAGAGGAAAGAAAATAGTGAAGCAGAAAAGCAACAGACATCATAATTGTACCAGTTGCAGCAAAACTAGAAAGGGCAACCACAGCCAGCAGCAGTTGCCCCATGCGAAAGAGAAAGCATAAAACTATGTTGGTACACCTGATTGCTGAGGATGGGGTACCAGGGCCTTCAAACCAGGGGAGGAATCAGAACCCAGAATCATCACTGAGTCCCTATCCTTAGGCATACTGCATAATCTGTGGAAAGACCTCACTCAATGACCAGATAAACCCCTATTGTCTTGGCTGCTCTGAATTTGGGTCACGTCTGGCAAAGGCACCATGCTGGACAGTACTGAAGCGAGACACCTAGCATCACTGTCTTGAGATGCAAGTATTGACCAGGGTTTCATAAAGAATCAAGAACCTCTTAGCCCCTGGAAATGACTCTTAGTGAATGTGAGGGAGAGATTATCTCTGTGAGGAAGTTCTCCGGCTACAGCAAGACCCCTGGAAGACCACACAACAAGGGATCCAATGGCTGAGAAAGCTAGCTGTGCTTGAGATAATTTTCTCCAACAACAGACCAGACTCCAGAAGTCCGGTCAATGCCAGGTGTATGTCCCAAATGTGGCTGAAACTTGCATGACTCACACCACAGATGTATGCCTTCTTCCTTGCCATGCTTCAATGGGCTAAAGCGCAAGGAAGCTGTGGGCATATGAAGATCCCATCCATGCTCCATCCTGAACCCAAGTCTCTTCTGGGGAAAAGCTGGCTGAGAACCTCTGGAATTTAAGAGAGGAGATTAACAACAGAATTAAAGACAACCACTGACAACTTAAAGAGAATATTAAGGAGAACATCTTCCATATAGCATCAGCACAAACCAGAGCTCCCAAGGTCAGAAAAAGATGCCTCTCCAGCTAGGGAGAGGAAATATTCTCTATGAAGCAACTTGTGGTGCTTCCTCCTCAAACATGAGTTGGTGGGATAGGAAACCCACCTCTCTTCTACCAGTTTGAGTATGGGAGCTGAAGGAGAAAGCAAATGCCCAAGGGAAGTCAGCAAGGGTGAATGTAGCACCAGTTTCCCATGGGCAAATGACAAGGTGAAACAGACAGGATGATGACATGTCTGACCCGCTAGAAGGTACCTCCCAGATGTATTCACAGGGAAGTAGAAACAGCTATGATGACCAAGATTAGGGAGGCCCTGCCTCCAGCCGGGGGGAGAAAAAGGACAATAAGGTCTACTGGTCTGTGTGGATCCCATGTGCTGTGTCAGAGACTGAAATGGTTAATGGCTTAAACATTTTTATGATCACCAAAAGACTTTTGTCAAACTTCCAGAAACAGCTGTTCATCCCACAAAGCCTACCCCTACCTGCAATACATCAATGTCATCATTGTGTGTGGGATCATGGCAGAAGTAGTCTTTGAGAAAGGAGAGAAGGTCATCCAGATTCTCCTGAAACCCAGCTTTGCCATCAAATGGAGTAAAGTCAAGGGACCTGCCCAGGAAATTCAGTTTTTGGGAGTGAAGTGGCAGGATGGATGGTGTCAGATCCAGACAGAAGTGTTTAACAAGATAACAGCAATATCTCCACTGCCCAGCAAGAAGAAAACACAGGCTTTCCTAGGCACCGTAGGCTGCTGGAGGATGCACATCCCTGAATGTAGCCAGATTGTAAGTCCTCTCTGCTGTGTAACACCAATGAAGAATGATTTCCAGTGGGGCCCTGGGCAGCAACAAGCCTTTGAACAGGTCAAACAGGAGACTGCTCACACTGTAGCCCTTGGGCCAGTCAGAACAGGAAAGGAGGTGAAGAACATGCTGTACACTGGAGCTGGAAGAATGGGTCTTCCTGGAGTCTCTGGCAGAAAAAGTGCCTGGGGAGACTTGAGGCAATCCCTTGGATTCTGGAGCCAAGGCTCCAGAGGGTGTGAAGTCAGCTACATCCCAACGGAGGAGAAAATTCAAGCAGCCTACAAAGGGGTTCAAGCTGCCTCAGAATTGATTGGCACAGAAGCCCACATTCTCCTGGCACCTTGAATACCAGTTCTGGAGTGGATGTTCAAAGGAAAAGTTGCCTTCATGCTTCATGCCACTGATGCTACATGGAGGAAATGGATTGCCCTGATCATGTACCCCTGAGTAGGGAACCCTAATCGCTCTGAGATTTTAGACACACTGATGAACTGGTCTGAAGGTGAGAACTTTGGTCTAGCAGATGGAGAGGAAGAAGAGCAGGTGACACATTCTGAGGAAGCTCCACGATACAACCAACTGCCAAAGGACAAAAAGCATTACACCCTTTTTACTGATGGTTCCTGTCACATTGTAGGGACAAACTGAAAGTGGAAAGCAACCTTATGGAGCCCCACATGGCAAATTGCAGAAGCCACTGAAGGACAGGGTGGATGGAGTCAACAAGAGAAGTGGCCAAGACTCTACCCCTACACTACCTTGTGGATGGTAGCCAATGCTCTGTGGGGATGGCTGGGCAGATGGGCAGAGGCCAATTGGTAATGCAGAAGGAAACACATTTGCGCTGTCAAAATGTTGCAGCTTGGGTAGAGAAGCTGATCATGAGAGTCTGCCATGTGCCTAAGAGCACATGTGCCTAAGAGTCAAGCTGACAAGGAACGTGGTAGCTGCAAATAGGCAGACTAAGCTGCCCAAGTCAAAGTGTTGCAGGTAGATCAAGACTGGCAGCATGAGGGAGAGGTCCTCCTGTCTTGATGGGCCCACAATGACTCAGGTCATCAGGGAAGAGATACCATCTACAGATGGTCACAAGACCAAGAGGTGGAGTTAACTGTGGACACCATCTCCCAGGTTATTCACGATTGTGAGCACAGTATTGGATGGGTATGTCATATCTCCTATCATGCACCAGTAACTGGGAAAGTTGAACAGTGTAATGGACTGTTGAAAACCACTTTGAAAGCATGGGCAGGGGGACCTTTAAGCATTGAGATCAGCACTTAGCAAAGGCCACCTGGTTAATCCAACAGTGGAGGCTCTGTCAATAGAGCTGGCCCTACCCATTTACAATCCATGCAGACCACAGGTGGAGATAAAGTCCCCATAGTGCACATGAGAGGTATGGACCAGAAAACGGTTCGGATTAGCCCTGCCTCAAGCAAAGGCAAACCCATCTGTGGGATTGGTTTTGCTCAAGAACCAGGTTGCACTTGGTGGGTAATGCAGAAAGATAGGGAAACATAGTGTATACTTCAAGGGGACCTAATTTTTGGTAAATCAGGATGTGTACGGTGACCACCACTTCAACAGACTACAGCCACCACTTCAACCAGCAAACATCGAAATTGCAGCAACCAAGTGTCATTGCTGGATCCAGCGGGTATCTTACGGATCTTTCCAGTCATGTGGGGGCTCCACAGTCCTTCTCTGACTGCCTGTTCCAGCAGCACAGCTCCGCTCCAGCACCATGCAAGCATCTGCTGGTATTGAATCCCAGCCATCCACCACTTCCTGCGAGCACTGACTCTCTAGCCATTCCTACCAGGTTTTCCAGGTGTGGGGACAGTGAACTGTGTGGAAAGGCAGGCCATCCTGTCTCTGTCCTGTAGCCACATGTTTTTTTCAGGTGGGGAAGGGTGGCCACCCTCTCTGTTGGTCAAGTGTGTGGGGCTTGGAATGTGTCTCCTCATTGGTTGCTTTAGCCCAGGTTTATCAGTATTGCTACTAGCATTCTTCATGGTGAAAAGTTATTTTTCACTTACATCTGGGCATATTCTCTGTATTGAGAAACGAACATTATTGAATTCAAGGGAGGAGACTCCTGTCTGAGGTCTTCACACCTTCAAATTGTCTCAGGTGAAAGAAACATTGAGTCTTAACTGTGACAGCAGGGTATGTTGATGTACTACACATGCATATGGACGTCATTGTATTTAGGTGTTGAGGACATTTCTGACCCTTAGCTGAAGCCTGAAGTGTAATTTGCTATGACTGTAATCACAAATTGAGCCAAAAGTTCATTTAATTAAGAAGAAAACCAAAAACCTGCCCAAAACTGTGAAACAAATCTATCAAGGGCCTTACATGTACTTTTGCAGTGATTTAAACATTTTTCCAACTTCTACTAGAAGGGCTTGTTTGTGTGAATTTCCTATGAGCAGGTACTAAAAGAGCCTGCTTTTCATATTGTTTCTTTTCCTTCTCTAAGGTAAAATTCAAGTCTAACTTGATTGTGAAGCAAGTGAAAGGGCCACAGAATGTTTACAAACAGAAGGAAAAGTCCTTTTAAGGTTTATGTTTCTCCTAGTCTGTGAGTCAAACCTTTTCTTCTGTTTTTGGTATTTTTCCAGAAGTGTGATTGTCAAGTAGTTTAAAGTAAGCAACACACAGGGGCTTTTAGATCTTTTGAAATACACAAATAATAAACTATTTACTCTGGGGCAGAGATTTGAGGGGGGTTTTTTTCCTGCCAGAAAACCTCAGAAGAAAGACAAATTACAAGACAAAATAGTGTAAGGTCAAGAGAATCCAGACAGAACATTTTAAAGTGTTGACGATTAGGTGTTTCTGTACAATTAACAATTCTTGCAACCATGTATTTCTTCCACATTTCTCTGCTAGCCTTCCCAGGTATATACTTTGACTTCATTGTAATACCATGTTATATTCATATTGAGACACTCTTTCAGAGGAAAAAACCCCCACACCTTATCAGTCATCTTCTATAATTAGTGGAATCCTTTATTGGTCATTAGTTCCTCTTCCACAGCCATCAACAGAATTTGTAAAATCATTGTTTCAATCTTACTGATTTTGTCTCATAGTGTGTAAAGTGGTTGGACAGGAGTTAAATGAGGCCTTCACCACTATGCTTCTTTGCAGTGCAGATTTGGATCTTGTGGTTTTCCAGTTGTTTAGGGCCTGTTTCTGTTCCCGAAAATATCCTGTTTCTCTAGGAAATTCTTACACAAACAAAATCTGGTGGTAAAAATTCTAACTTTATGTAAGTCAAGAGGCAAGAATGCCCCTCATCGCAGCCGAAGTTTTATTTATGTTTGGGTTTTTTTAAACTTTGAGACCTTCTGCAGTACTTTGTTATATGCCCATTATCTCTCATCAGGGTAACTTTATCTTCCTAGACCTCATTTTAGCTTTTTAGGTCTTATTTATCCTTGTCCTCTTTGAAAACTTACCTCAAGGTGTCTTTTTTAATAGCATTGCTGCTTGGGAGTTTTTACCCACCTTTTTCGGCTGCTGCAAGTCTGTTTTCACTTTCTATGCAATTGTATAGTTGCCTCTTTTCCTCATATATGTTGTGATTTAATACTAGCTTTGATCATGACCATTCAGTTGAGTCTTCTACTTAATGACTTGGATCCTATACTTCCTGTATTTGCTATTCGTCCTATTTCTTTGCTGTCATAACATTCTGTCATTTGAGAGACTTCATTCCTGTAGCACAGTTTTATTGATTTTTGTTGTCTTCAGCAAGCTGCTTATTTGACCCTATAGTGATCCTTTTCAATGTAATGTTTTACTAATCTCTTTCTCCCTATATTCTGTCCCAACATCTGCTAGCATGGGGCTTCACAAAGGCCTAGGTCAAATTTCAATTACTTTTGATGAGAGGTAATAACCAAGACTTTCATTGCCTCTTGATCCATTGCTAGTTTTCTGAGCAAAGTTCTGCTATTCCTCTGCCATGTAAGGTCTGAGGTTTTCTAATGTCAGCAGTAATGGGCTTCAGGCTGTTCTAGTGGCCTTTGTAATTCTTGGTTTGAACTATCATCTTCAGGAGACTCCAGCATGTATAAAAAGGCATAATTTTCGTCTGTCACATGTTCTATGCTTTTAGGAAAGTTAATCCAGTCTGTTTGGCAAGTGTTTCTGTTCTGACATTTCAATGCTGATTAGTTAAATTTGCTGCTGAACCCACTGCTGAGCTGTGATTATGACCTTCAATAAGCTGCTGCTGTTTGGCTAAGAATACAGAAGTCAATTTTCAACACTGCCACCATCAGATGTTGCCAGCTTTGGACCTATTTTGCAAAGGAACATAATTCTGTTTTTTTTCCTCTGGCTCCTTTCCATTGTGTGTCACTTCCAGCTACTTTGCACACCACTGTAGAACCATATAATGTTTATTTTTTTAGAATCCAATAGCCTTCTGCTCCTTTGGTTTGGGCAAGAACATTTGGACATGAGCATTTAGGTGGTTTACCACACTTTCCACAAGAAAGCTTTTTATTTTTAGATGAAAAATTCTGTTTGTTTACAAGGCATAATTGGTGGCAGAACTGCTAAGAACAGCTTGAGCAATGTTACCTTTTCAGCAAAATACACATTTTTGGTAGATACTGTAGGAAATATTTAGTCCAGCAACTGTGGAAAGGTCTTATGGTATTTTTCTGTTATTTTGTGTGTGTGTGTGTGTGTGTTGATAGAATTGGCTGGTCTTCGCTTTTGATTTTTTTGCCTGTAATAAGACATGAATGTAGTTAGTAGTGCCTTGGACCTTCATGGATGCTGACTTAAGTCACATGGATGTCTGTAAACCTGAGAAATTTGGTAGAGCTAAATGACTTCTCATGATAGGTTTCTTTAAGTCAATCCAGCTATTAAGTATATTATGTACCTGTTTTGCATTGAAATCAGAGTTAAAAGCTAAATGTTCACAATGCTGAGCTAATTTAGAGCTAGTTTAAAGATCAGCATGCTTAGAGACAAGTCAATAACTTTACAAATGCTTCTGAATGTGTCTTTCTGCATGAATCAAGAACAGTAAAAATTAGACAAAAGTTGTCTTAAAACTCCTATACTGTTACTGGAATTGGCTGTCTTAACAGGGAATACAGTGCCGATGTATTGGATGAGTCAGTATTTTGTAGTCAGTATGGATACTTCTACATCGAGAGTCTGTACAGTTGGAGAGACATATTTTGTACTTTATTTAGTCTGGTCCCCTGAGCTAAATAGTGCTTCCTAAGTATTGAAGCTGTTCAGAAGATTTTTTCACACTCTTGTGTTCCTGTTGGAGTGGAATGGCGCACAACTGGAACGGAGATTCCTCTCTAGCTTCCCCAAGGAATAGTCCAGGTTGCCTGCACCAGAATCTCCCTGAGAGCTGAACTGAATTGAAATGTGTGAATGAGTGAAGGATTGTTTTTAGAAATACACTCTTGGTCCAAATGAAAACACTAATGGGGGCATAACCATTATAATCCTCAGCAATAAACTCTGTTATCAAACTGCACTGAGTAGTTAAGATACAAACTATGTGGAATACTGTTTACTGTGCCATTTACCCATAGTAACAATGTAGCAAACACTGATCAAGAGATCTTCTAGGTGGGAAAGGTGATTTTAATCTAAAATAAAGCTTGAAACAAAGTAGATTTCACTTGCTCACTGTCACACTTGAGCACCAGATTGTGTCGGTGTCCAAGAAATCTGTCCAACAGTCAGACACCGTGGTATTTCTGTCCAGATGCTCGCTCTGGATCAGTTACTGTGACATGAAACACGTTTCCAGTCCTGATGGCTCCCAGGTTCTTTTTAGCTTTACTACCACGTACAGGTTGCCTTTTTGGAGTCAAAGGTGATTGATGTTTTCATTATTTTTTCCTTTCTGAGTAGTCAGGCTTTGATCACTGTTTTTTATCTCTGGATCTGGATATCATTGAAGCTTGGGTGAGCTGGGGTCTTAATAATCTGTTAAATTGTGTGCTATTAACACAGGATGTTCTGAAAGCCTCTCTCACTCATTCTCCATTCATTTACACTATTGAAGCTTTCAGCAATACTCCTGCCAAAAATCAGACACTAAGAAGTTGTTATCTTCTGTGGCTTAGTTTTTGCTCTCATGGTGACATTTTCTCACAGAAGTTTTGTTAAAAAGTAAGCCTCATGACAACTTGCAGCTGTGGTGTTAAAATTGGGCTAGGCTATGCCTGGAAACCAGGAAAGTTTTCAGCAGGACGTGTAAGCCAATAACAACCCTGTAAACTACAGGTATGTAAGGCATGTGGAGGGACAGATAGACACAGAGGAGGTACAGAGCCATTCTAAATCCTGTGCCTTCATCTCAGCAAGATGAAGATGCTGTTCTCTGTACGGAGTACACAGACTTCCTGTCTGGAGAATATACCAGTACATCGGACAGGCCTGCTCAGGAACCTGTGCAGTCCAAGAAGATCTAGGCAATAGAGAAGGAACCCTAATGGAATGTGTGACTAAATATTAACCATCACAACAACCTGGTTGTGAGGAGCCAATAATATTTGCAAGGCCTTCTGCTTGACAACAATCAAGTCAGCCTTTGAGACTTAACTATGTTTACCTCTGATTAACTGGAACTCTTACAGAGCTCGGTGTGTGGATGTAACACCACAGGTGAAAGGTGTTGAACTGAAAACTTGAAAAAAACCTACATGTTGATATCCACATGTTGAGGAAGCATGCAATAATTATACCAAGAAAGACTTGCCATGACAGCAGGATGTAGCGGAATTAGATTAGTAAAACTCTGGAACAGTGTCTGTTCCCTGAGAACAGTTTGATGTGATTAAACTGCTTTTTAGTTCACATCAGCAGGAGCTAGACACATCTCATCTATCTGGGGCATTGTTTGAGCTGAGTAACCTTGAAATAAGAAACTGGTAATTTAGATTTTTTCACTAAAGTCAATTAGAGGTTATAAATGCTGGAGAAATGAGCTCCAAGAAGCTAGTAAACCAGAGCTTCTGAGTTTTCCTTGCTCAAGTCCAGTGTGTGCAAGGCAGTTTTCAATTTTTTCCCACCTCCTGCTTTCATTGTGTCTTTACAAATCAGTTGTGGGTACCATGTCATAACCTTCATAAATTGGTTTCTGGGTGAGACTGACTGGTGCTTGGAGAACAGCTGACAGAAACAGCTTTAAGCTATGTGAGGCAGAGGGAGATTTCAGAAAGTTGGGATTAAGACAGGTGTTCATTTTTGTATGTGTTCTTTAGTTCCTTGTTCCTTGCTGATGCTCTATTGTCTACTGGAAAGCATTTTCCATCTAGGCCGAAATGATTTCTTGGCTGGCCTGGAGACATTTCCCTGTCCTGACAGGTGAAGGCTGACATTCAGCTGTTCACACATGTGTGACCTCCTGGCTGGACAAGTGCAATCCACCTGCATACCAAGCATTCAGTATGCAGGAAACCGTGAAAAACAGGGAGCTTAGTGTATGTCTTTGAGCAAGAGAATCTCTTTTGGAAACATACCCAACCTTTTCTTTTCAGATTAGCTTTCCACAGAATTTAGGTTCACAGTTAAAGACTTTATATATCTCTGTCATATGGGCACAAAATCCTGAAAGACCATGTAAAGTTTCACTGTGGGAAAACCTGTGTTGACCTGCAACACAGGGGGAGACTGAGAAACACTGATGTTTATCCAGAGTTCAGTGTCAGTGAGGTTGCTCCAATTTTGCCATGTGAATTCTTTCAGGAAATAGGAAACATAGTACTGTACCATCTTGCTGTCAGGAGCAAGGGAAATCTTGTTGCCCATAGTCGCTTAGGAAAAATATTTTATACTGCATATATTAGTAAATGTAGATACATAGGTATTGATATAGGCACATAACCCCCCCAAACCTTATCAAAACAGGAAACATATTTGTTTCTGCATTTTGTGCGGAAGAAGGATCAAAGAAGAAACAATGTGCAACAGATGTTAGTCACAGTGTGATGTATAAAACCATACACAATACAAATTTGCTTCCATTTTCATTTTTAATAGTAGATTAACTCAGCTGAAATCTGGTCAAAATAGTTTCAAATTATGTAAGTACAAGACCACAGAATTAGCCCTGCTCGTGCACGTGGCTTATTTAGATAGTAAGGCCTGAAGAATTTCCAAAACTTTGTGTTTATATTACTTAAACCAATGCTGTTTAGACATGAGCTTTGTTTACAAACTGTGTGTTTTCAGGAATGATTTTCTCAAACATGTAAAGACTGCTAGAATATTATGAGATCACGAGTCTTACAGCAGTCTGTTTTTATTTTATGATTTGTATTTATTTGTTAGCATTTCTTTAAAGCTTAATTGAAAGTGAGTTTTTATATTCTCCAATCAACATGAACATTTTTTAAAATAGTAAAACTAGGGGAAAAAAGCATGTTTTATCAAATCTTTGCACTCTAATCTTAATTGCTATTCCAGCAATAATCAGTTGAAACTTAAGTGTATTTTATTAGTTTTTCCTATCAATTGCATATTTTCATTATGATGGCATTGTCTTTTTCATCATCAAGGCTAGACTTTACGAACGCAGATTTGGGAAGGGCTCTACCCACGCTTACTGCAAGCGCGCTGATGGCTAAAGAGGCCGATGCGAGATAGGCAAGTCCGGTTGCAAAAGGCACAGCAGAAAGTCTCCATAGGCAGTGTTGGTGAGGCACGGTTCTTTCTGCATTGTCTTTTCTCCTCCAGACTGATTCTGCGTGTGTTCTCAAAGGAAGCAGCAGCGTTATGGATGGCGTGTCTCCATGCCTCCCGATTGGAGGCCAGAGTGGACCACTGATGGTAGTCAATATGGCCAAGGCTGAGGGATTGTTTCAGAGAGTCCTTGTATCTCCTCTTTGGGGCTCCTCTCTTGAGGCAGCCAGATGCAAGTTCACCATAGAGCACGATCTTAGGGAGGTGGTGATCCTCCATCCTGGAGACGTGTCCTGCCCAGCGCAGCTGCGTTCTCAGCAGCATGGCCTCAATACTGGTGACTGCTGCCTGTTCAAGGACAGACACATTGGTCACATTTCTGTCTTTTTAGTTGCTTAGTTAATATTCACATGGGAAGTGCTGCAAGAGCTAATCAAAGCTCTTAGGACACGTTGGTAAAAGTCTTATTCCTTTTGTAACAATGCATAAAACTGCCACCAATAACCTCATAGGTCTCTCAGTAGTATAACAAGAAGCCCTCTAGAAGCTGACTTCAATGGTAATTTTTTGGGCTTAGTGTTTAGTTGTGCGACACAGGTTAAACCTAAATCAAAAAGGGGTGTCGTAAGGTAACTCTGCATTGTAATTTTTTTTCTACACACATGCATAACAGGCATTATGTGTGCAGTAAATTAGTAATAGGTATAAGCTATTGAATACGTTGTGTGTTTGATGTGAGACTGTAATGTGCAAGATTGGGTAGTACCTTCTAGACACCTTGAAATTATTCTTTTAATGAAAAGTAGTATCTTCAATTAAAACCTGAGAAAGTAGGTGGCAGCTTTTTGTAGAAATGTGCATAGAAATGTAAAGGTAATTTTTTGAGTGATTAGTAGCAGTGATTAGTTTACTTAACACAAAACACATATTTCCATTTTCTGAGGTGTTTTTCAGTTGTTTAACACTAGGGGCAGAGTATGGGTGCTATTTTTCAATAGAATTCAACAGATTTGTTCTTAACAGTGTCTAGCATCTCCTGACTTAACAAATTTAGATTAAAACTTCTTGTATTCTAAATTGATTATTAATTCAGATTTAAGGAGTGTAAAGCAGGAATTATTAATATTTTTCTGCATCTCAAAGCAGATTTTTTACTTTTGTCTTTCTCTTTAGTCTTACATTGTCTTAGATATGATCCTTTGTGAAGGTAAAGAAGGGAATTTGTTATTATTTTGTGCCAGCTGCATTTGTTTGTGACCTTTTATTTGTGGGCTGTTGTAATAATTTGACCTAAAATGGACATGTCTGAACTCCTATATAAAATGATATTCCAAGAAGTGTAGCTTACTGCTCAACAAGAATGCTGAATGTGTCAAAACAAAAATACCTTTCCAGTAATAACCCCCTTGAAAGTAGAAAATAACACAGCTGTCAATTTTGTGACTTGATCCAGATGAAGATATCAAACTTCCTTCACTACATTTTCTCTCCACGTACAATAAATGTCACACATAAGTCACATCAAAATAGCAGACCATTAAAAACTGTGCAGCCTAAAAGATTCCGAGAGTTTCACTTCTCTTTTTTTTTTCTCTGTAGTTTACTGCTACTTAGAATGATTTTTAACATGCATTAATTTTATGTTAAATGGACATGGCACACCCTGAAAATGACATGTAAGTCTTATAGTTGTATTATCATGAAGAGAGCTCCTGGCATCACTAGATGAACTTTTGTGTAGAGCACTGCCTCTTCTGTCTATTCACATTTAGTCATAATTAGTCCCACAGGTGTTAGAATTGCCATAACTTCCCAGTCTCATGAAAAAGTCAACATTCTCCAGAGTTTTCATTCTTCGCGTATTAAGTAATACATAGCTGGTAGTTTTGGAAAGTATTGCTACCTGAATGCTTGGTGGAGGCATGACCACTGTTCTGTTGCATGCCATTTGGAACCAAACATGTTCACTGTATTCAGAAAGTGCTCAGCCCTCCTCAGGTCACTGCACTTGCTTTGTAGCCAGCTAGGAATTTTTTTTAAGCATAATTGGCCTAAAAAAATTTGATTTGGTATAATATATCCTGCTCTTATGAAACACCTGCATAAATCTTATTAATGTGAATGGACGTTGCGTGCTTACAAAGAGGGGGAAGGATAACCATTTGTCTGAGATTTACATGGTCTTTGTGATGTTATTTGTAATGACTTCTGTGTTTTATTCAGGCATAAATTTTCTTCCTAGGATTCATATTCACATGAGTAGGAGGTATGCTTTCATAACTGGAGAGCATAGTTGTTTGTTCTTGACTACATAGCATAGTGCTTAGTACCTGAGATTATAAGAGCCAAAGAAATACCTAAATAGAGAGACATGGGTGGAATGGCTTAAAAATATACTCATAGTTTTAGATATTTTAATCTAATATGGTATGTCTAAAAATGCAAGGCATTCTTAAGATGCTGATCTTGGCATTTTAGAAGTGGTTATTCTGTGACCATTCCCAATAAGTTTATAAATTTAACTTTCCTTTGGATAAAACCCAAAATGAAATCAGACCTTGAATTAAACTAGTATGAGTTGATGGATAGATGTGCTAGAAAGCTTGCCCTCTACGTTACATCTTTTACATTGCCAGATACAGTCAAGCACAAGTCATCCAAATCTGAATGTAATATTGTTGTGCTATAATCTTGTTGTGAAGTTAATGATGCAATATCAGATTTTTAAAAGGCTGTTATTGCATTAAAGTTTTTTTAGTGTATCAGCTTGTTCCTTTTCATTCTGATTAGATTTTGCGTTTACTATTCCATATTGATACAATAATAAATCCTTCATGTTTATAAACTGTTATCACGCTGATCTTCCCTTTTTCTGTTCTTGACTTGACTGAAATAGTGAGAAATACTATGTCATAACTAACCACTTTTTCACATCATTTTAGCATTCTGTTTTCCACATGAGTATGGTACTTTTCCCTGTAATTTTTTTGCATAGTCAATTTCATGTCTTTTTGTGTTGATTGGAAATGAATTTAAGATTTGAAATATGTAATTTGTCTACTTGTGTCTCTCTTTTTGCATCTACTATCAGTATAGTTACCACTGATTTTGCATGTACAGTGAAAAAAATCATATTGTATGTGTAGTGTGTTCTTAAGTTGCACCTAAAACAGGTCATCGCTTTCTTCCTCCAAAGGTCTCAGCGGCTTCTGGGGGCTGGACTTTTCGAATAAGTTAAAACTCCAAAAGAAAGAGATTTTTCATTGTTGCTTGTTTTGGTGGATTTTTTTGAAGCGTTTTTCTACATATGACTGTTGTGGTCCAAATCATCTACTTGTGTTTGTATTACTGATGACCTAGCTGAGTAAATCAGGTGCCTAAATTCAAATCTGACATGTTTACCTACAGCAGTTCTCATTTCTAAATGAGTTGAGAAAAGTGTGGATAAGAGAATTCAGTTGTGTTCTTTGGTATCAATTGTAGGACCAAGATTTTTCATCTTGTGTGCAAGTTTCTGTCATGAGACTAAACTAGCAAATTTGGTGTTTTCAATTGCTTCCTTGAACCACAGGCTTTACACCTGACTTGTTTGAATACTAGCCCGACATTATAGGAGGTACTTTAGATATTTGTTCTCGATGGCTAAGGTATCTGTGGTGCTGTCATCTGTAAGTGATGTTAGGATTTCCTAGACCCTGTGCAGAATGTGAGTCTCAATATTTTTGCCAGAACAACAGTTAGCTGTCTGTGGACTCCTAAATGGGAGACTGGAAGAGAGAAGTAGCATCCAGGCTTTTGTTACAGTACTATCTACCTTCTTAGAGTTCAGGTCAGAGTCCATACACGTTTGAAATAAGTTACATGAAGTGTGTCCTGTGGATGACTATCAGTACATGTATTCAACTTTGCAGTGTAATTGCACATGTGCATATGAGCTGCTTCAACTTCTTCTAGGCAAAAGAATCTGTCTCCTACACATCAAGCAATTTTTTTGTGCTCCGCACTGAATGCATGGAGAGCTATGCACATCTTCCATTCTTTAGTGTCTCAGTTCTGCCTTTTGCTTAAGTAAAACAGTCTGTGGCTTCTAGTCTGTAATTTTATCTCTTCTAAGATCATGAAAATAAATTTCAAAAATTTACAAGTTAGTAAACAATTGCAAATTACAAATACCTAGACTTTTTTTGGTGTGGTATTATAAATTAAACTGAGTTTGCAAAACCTGTAAATATTAATAGTATACAAATGCATTTATGTTACTTGCAATCTAAGGGACTGTGCGCCTGCAGGCAATTATTTTTGCTTTTATGATTCTCTTTCACTCTTTCCACAGTGACTAGTCAAACAGAAATTTGAGTTATAATACAGCATTAAAAAACCCAGCTGCATTTTCCCAAGTGTATAATTCATAAGAAGAAAAAGCCAGTGTTTATATGGAAAGAACTGTGCTAATATAGTCTGCTGTTAGAATTCTGTAGGTCAACTATAAAGAGACAAGGAGTCTCAAAATAGTTTGTTTTCCTAGGTCATGAATTACCTGCTACTATATATGGCTAAGAGAAACTAACTTAGGAGATATGAATCTAACACTGACAGGCTCATTAGAACTTCTCAGTGGATTGAGGAGTGTCTGTTACAAATAGGCTGGGTTTTTTTGTTGCTCTTTTTCAATAGTTCACAACTGACTGTTCACAACTTAATTAAAAATACCTGCTCACTTACTTTGTGTGAAGAAGTTAGAAAGTCACAGTGAAGCAGCTCTGGAAAAGACCAGCACCTGATGGTTTCTAACTACAGAATTTTTAAAATAAAGGTGGTGTGGATCATTCATTGGATAAGGAACTTGCGAAAAAAGAAAGTTTGTGGTTTTCTTCTTATGGTACTGATTGCAAAGAGCTCTGTGCTGCTCCAGGAGCCTTTGGTGAAACTGTGCAGTAGTTCCTATCACATGTTCCTTAGAGATCCCAGGGTATGAGGTGGTTGTGTGCTCTGTATTCCTGGGGTGTATACAGTAATGTATTTTGTGAAACTTGAGCAATTTCTTTGTGTAGTATTTGTATAGGCCCGGTTGGGGGAGTGTTTGAGATGGTCTGTGCTCCCATGTCATCAGTATGCTGAAGATACCCACCTCCATTTCGTCATACCCCAGCGAGTGCAGGCTCTGCTTCCCCACTGTTCATAGATTTATATAAGGAGGAGTTGGCTGAGTTTCAGATAGAGGTAATGCTGATGGAATGAAAGGAAAAAATTAGTGGTGCATCATCTGATTCCATTGTTGAGAAAGGATGCTTGCCTTCTTTCAAGAAGTCTCATCTTCTACTGATTTATTAGATTCTGCTACTTCTATGAAATCACTGTTGGATACAGCTTTTTTTTTTTTAATTTATTTTTTTGTAAGAGTCACATTTACTAATTTGTCTGAGAATTATTGGTCCATGAGTGGATCGTCTTTAGCTCAATTTAGAGCCTTCTGTTTCAGTTTAGGATACAGATAGTCTTTTGTGGGTATTGCAGGCCTGTTGTCTGTCAGTTGCTGGGTTTCTATGTATTCCAGTTGTAAACTTCCCCAAAGCTTTATGTGTTGAAATGCTGTATTAGATGTGAATGTTAGAATAAAATTCTAGTCTGAGAGCCTTTTTTGTGGTCATGTGTATTATGCCTGCCTTACGCTACTATCTGTAATATACATGAAGAAGGAATTTCAAGGGATCTGTAGGATGCTTTGAGAACTGTCTTTTCTGGAAAAAATAGGAGAGGACCACATAATTTATTAATAAATGTGGGTACTTAGATGTTTTAGCCCCTTTGTCATAAATTTGTGGTTTAAAAATAAAAAGACTTTGACCCTTCTTGAAGATGCTAAACTTTGTAGCAGATTCAGTTTGTTTATAAATCAGGTCGGAAGGTCCGGTGCTGCCCTTTGCCACAGTTGTTGCACACTGGCAACTGTTGTTGCCATCGTAAATCCCATTTTTATAGCTTTAAAAAAGAGGCAGGAAAGTGTTGGTGTTGCGCCAAAAAAACATAGTATCCCACTCACGCTGATGGTCAGGGAAATTGCATAGTATTTATTTTTTAAACTTGAAAGCTCTTTGAGAGTATAAAGACACCCTTCCTGACACCATAATTCTCACAAAATGTCAGTGAGCTGGTTCATTTCTGTAAATTTTGTAGTTTCAAATTACCTTGATTCATCTTCCTAACTTTAGCTTTATTATCTTAAACGTCAGGAAAGGGTGGTGTTACCACTGTTGTGACTACTTTGAGCAAAGTCCTAAGGGTCTTGTCCTTTATTTACTATCTGCCTAAAAATCACTCTCTTGATTACAGAAGTTTTTAAACTTCTGACATCTGAATGGGATGCATGCATACATACAATTCTTAATGGTGGGTGATTTGTATCTTCAGAATAAGAATAAATGAGGCAAATCCCTCAAGAAATAGTGTGGATTTCTTAGTGTTTTGTTCCTTTTCTACTTATTGCAGAGGTTACTTGCTTTAAAATTGTGGGACTGGCATCTATTGTTACTACTAATGCTCAAATGTCAAAGCAGGTATTCCAACAAACTTTACTTTTCAGCTCATCATTATAATCAGCTTATTTTAGGCTTAACCAGTGTGAGTTAGGTCTCTTGGGCAGTACATTATTACTCTTTCCTGATATGTAGGAAACTCTTCTCATTTTCTTTGTTTGCCTCCTTTACATGTAAGTACAGGAAGAGAAAACTGTTTTAATAGATCTGGTTTGATACACTGCTTTGTCACAACATGAATATCCACATGCTTGTTTTGGAAATGTTCAATTGAATACCTAGGAACATTTATTAAATAACAATGAAAAATGAGTTGAAAGGAGAAAGGACATTATAGGATGTGTTGGGGTGAATCTGGGCAGCAGTGATATTAATGCTTTGGTTTTTCCCTATACTGAGATGTTTGCAGTGAGTGCGCTGATAAAACCGATAAAAAACGAGGGGTGATTATTGTAATTCTCCTATACTAAACATCTGAAAAAAATTCTTTGCTAGCTTTTTAAATTTCTTTTCTATTGTTGAATTTTTAAGGGTTTTATGTCGTATACAGAACAGATGTCTGATGTGTTGGTCATTCCAAATTATTCTGCATCCTTATATTTGTTCACTGATGTGTGAGGGAAGGAATGAAAAACAGACTGCTGTATCCTGAGAACAGTCATGTTGCCCTTGTGTCTGTTTCTTATATTTAATGATAATTCTTCTCTTCAGAAGTGGACTAACATGTACAGTTAATTTTAAAGGCTTCTTAAAATGGATTTGTCGTAGGAAAGAATGTTTGAAAAGTACAAAAAGTTTTCCATACCTGTATAAGTAAAGTAACTATTAATTTAGAACTCTTAATTTATATTTAACTACATCAGTTGCACTTTCTGAACAATTCCATCTGAAGTGTGTTTCTATCTGTTCCAGCCAAATAATTACAACATTGTTTAAAAAAATTAAAAATATACTTTCCAAAGTAGGTCTGTACTACCATTGAAACTCTAAGTCTTTAATGAGCTTAAGAAGAGATTTTGCTGCTTTATTTCACATTTCAGGGATTGAATTTCTGACATAGATCTCTTCTGACTGATCTGACTAAGAAAAAGTTAGGGACAGGTGTGGCAGTGAATAAACAATATCAGAAAGGCAAAAAGTCTTGTGAGAAGTGGGCTGGTGAAGAATGAAAAAAAGCTAACCCAAATACCTTAAAAACTGAAGCTTTTACCATTGTGTAAAATGGAGTTTTGTTGTTTTTTCCCTGAGTCACTGTTTCTTCTTCCCAAAATTCCCTGAGAGAGTTCTTGTCTCTGTAGCCAGGCCTGAAAGAATGTGTCCTTGAAGTTTGTTTAAGTTTTTCTATTGGTTCTCAGTTAACCCTTTCCCTATTGGCTGTTATCCCTAGCTTCTTATTGGACCTATTAGGATTCCCTGAAAGGTTATAAATAGCTCTACCCAGGTAATAAACTCTCTCTGCTTCCTCTCCGGTGGTCTCTGCGTGTCTCTCTGTGGGGCTCGGGGGCCACGTGGAGGAGGGCAATGGGGGGGCAAATCCCTACTATCTGAGGAGGGCAGAACTCCCATTATAGGGATGTGATCACCCCCATAATCAACTATCGCAGACTGGTGTTTGGGGAAAGATGAACTGTGGAACTACAGAATTACTAGTGCTGTCAAAATATTATTGTTTGTCCTATAAACTTACCACCTATTGGCTTGTGGATCATTATATTTGACTGGAAATTTGAAACAAAATTTTTCATTTTTCCAAGGGCTGATATGTGATACATGGCAGTCTGAGTGTTGTCATACATATTTTCTCTGCACACACTCATGCTTCCCCCAGTTTGTGGCTATTGGGGATTTATTTATGGAATAGCAGGAAACTTGGAATATAGACTGATGGTTAAACTGTTGAAATTGGTGGAGGAAAACATGTAAGAACAGTTTGTCCTTGGGAAGATCAGAAAGACAAATATACTGCTGAGTGTGCTTCCAAGGATGAGAGAGGGCTGCTGTGTGTCTCCTTTTTCTGTGAAGGAATTGGGTCTGTGGTAGATTTGGGGTGAATGAATTGAGATGTATGGCTTTGAGCAGACAAAAAAGTTGCTTGGAGATTGGGGTTTGTGAATAAAATACCACCTCTGTTTTCTGGGATGTTCTTTGGATTTCTTTTGTCTGGTAGCATGCAGGAAATAGATGGTTTAATTTCTTCGAGCTTAAAAGCTAGTCTGATTTTTTTTTTTTTTTTTCAGGGGGCAGGATCTGGTTTTTGATGACTGCCTGCCCTTTCCACAGTATTACATAAATTCTGTCTCTGCTTAACAAAGAAGCTTACTACGTGCTTTGGTATTATGAGTTTGTATTAGTTTTGCCTTCCACGCCTAGTTTTACATGTTGAAATCAAACGGTGAAGTCTTATTTATGTGTTTGTAATATGATGCTGCGTTGATACTGATTAAAATTGTATTTCCCTTTAATAATAGAATAATTTTAGATCTTCAAGCATCTTTAAGATTACTTTGAAAATTGTTCTCTTCTGCTTAAACTGTTCAAAAGTAAGCATCAAGTGTTTTGAACTATAAAGAGCCAGTACAGTGAATTTAATTTGTTGCATGCAGAAGTATTTTGCCAAATAACTATCAGGGATTTTGCTGTCTGGAATACATCAGCCTGGTAATGATAAATACTGAGTTAAAGCTATGAGATATTCTGAATAGCTTTGTTAGTGTTCTCAACAATAACTTTGTAGATCCCCTTTCGGTACATATGGTTTGGTCACTGAGCAAATTTTTCAGAGACCTGAATTAGACCTTAGCATGATGAAATGCAGAAAGAGATTTGTTGTCAGTGATAGAAATTGCTTTACTACCATCTTGTATATTTTACATATATATATTAAAATACTTGAAAAGTTTCTGTCTTCACACGTAACATTTTTTTGCACTTCTCATCATTAGCTGAAGTGCCATTGTATTTTACTTACAGTACAGTGCTGCAGACAAAAAAGCAGCATATCAGAGACAAAATACTTTGGAAAGAATGCAAAGGTATTTCTAAGTAACTGTAGAACACAATTTTGAGTTCTTTTGGGGAAATTTTTTCTCTTCTCCACTGGCTTCAGTAGCATAATAAGGTAAAAAGTCTTTAGGGCCAGTGCTGGTCTTCTGATCTTGATTTTTTGTGATGTATTCGTAATGCTAAACATTATATGTTAACAGTACAGAGTATGTATGTCAAAGCAGTATGTGCAAGTTACATCTTGGAATAAACAGATTTACAGGTGAATTCCTCATTCTGAATCCCATTATTCCATTTTGAGTTATCAGTCCTTTGCACTCATTTAATAGGCTAGACATGCTAAAACAGAGCAGAGACAACTGCTTTTGTTCTCCAGAGCAGTTGGAATACTGTAATAATTTAGTGGCATGAAGATGCCTGATTAAAAAAAAAAATAAAAAATCCGCCTTTATTGCAAGGAAGAAGTTAAGGATGAAATGAAACTGTAGTGTAGGTCTACAGTATTTGTAAAATCTTAGCTTCACATAATTTTCTGAAAAGAGAACTATTGGCAGAGAAAGTAGGATTGAACAAATTTNTTCCTTCTCTTTCTGAAAAGAAACAGCTACATCCTGCTTGTGTATGTCTATATAACTGCAATAATTTGCAATGAATTCTCTGTTAACTAAATTTAAAGCTCCTGGAGTTACATCCTGGAGTGATGGCTGTTAGCAGGAGTGAGGTATGTCTTGATGTCACTGAAGAGCTTTTATCTCCAAAGTTTGGAATTGAGCAGAAACACACCGAGAGACAGTGTGCTGTCACTTGTTGGGTCAGACCATGGAAAGAATAACAGCTTCTTGTTTCTACCTGTGACTTTGCTATCAGGTAATGAGGACAAGCATGATAGGCCTAGAGGTTTGAATGCAGGATATAACCTCAGTATGAAATTTACCTTTTTAGGTGTTTTCTAATCTAAAACTATCAAGTATACTAAAGTTTGAGTTGCAGCCAAGCAGGCATGTAGACTATGCCAGAGACACACTCTTAGTTGAAGCAAGTCTCAAGGTGTGTTGTCCCACTTGACATTAAATTTTGCTAAAACTAAAAAGGTAAAGAAATTACACTCTTTGTGGAGATTAACTAGTCTTACAGCAGTGTGATTGGATTTGGCCATAAAATTGCTAGCTGTTTGGAAACTTCAATCTGTACTTTCTGAAAAATTCTATCATTAAGACAATTTTTTGACCTCCAGATTCATAAATCTAAACTGATGTGAATACCAAATAGTATTTGAAGTTTAAAACTAATTGATCAATGCTGACAAGACAGAATATGTAGAAACAACTTTTAACCCTTTGGCAAGACATAGTCCCAGCTGAGTCATCAGGGAAGTGTCCAACGGGAACTACCTGTTATCCATCTGGTATTAAGTGGATTTTAACTGGGAAGCTCATTGTCTTTGGAATTGGTAGAAATTTTGGAATATGTTCACATCCTGCAAGTGGTCAATATCCACATGAAAATATGAATTCATGGTCTCACAGAAGAACAGAGCATTTAGTGTATTAGTAGAACTGTTGTCAGGACAGTATGTGGGAATCAATAAAAATTTTTCTGCTTATTTTAAAATTTAAATTTCTTGGCCATTTAAAAAAAGCACCCCACAGAAGCACCTCAAAATTAGTATCTTTTGACCCATGGTAGTTTAATTGCTGTGGGTCATGCAAGGCAGGAAACCACCTCACTGTATTCTTTTGGACTTGGAAAAATGCTTGCTAATATAATCTGTATTTGGCATTATCAATTTAATAACTTAATAACTGCCATTCTATATTCAGTTGATTGAATGAATTCACAAAGCATAAATGTGCTGATTTAAAGGCAAACTACCAGGAGAAATGAACACAACTCAAAAGAGATTACAAGTCAGAGTTACAATTTACTAAAAAGATAACAATAAATGCAATGATACAGAGAAAAATTGTTTTTAACCCACAAAATGACAGATGTATAATGCAACACTCTGGGGCACTTTTGTTAGCCCCTGTTCTGAGCTCCACGTGGTTCCCCTGAGTCCAAAGCAAAAGGAAAGGAAAACCTGTTGGTGAGGATGATGGTCGCAGGCTTGTTCAGAGTGGCAGTCGCAGTCCTGTTGAGGTTCTGGTCCTCCTCTGGATCCAAAAAAGTGGTACCAGAATTCCCAAAACCCAAAGATTATTTATGCTCAGGTTCAGGTGGGAATGCCCAGTACTTCCCCTGGGGCAGGGGTGATTTAACATTCTGAGTCAGGGGATATTTTTGGAATCTTTGATGGTCTAGGTTACTGCAACTGCCCATTGTGCCGGTCTCTAATGTCCCATTAGCAGACATCACCCCTCAGACTTTATGTGAAGGTGCTGATGCCTCCCTGGAAAGGAGTTATCACAGTTGAGTCATTGGTGTGAAGACTGAAACTGTTCCTGTGCCTTGAAGGGTCCTTTAACACTCAGCTTGTAGCCTGAGGCATCAGGTGTGCCCTGGGGAGCTGCTGCAAATGATCCATTATAAACAGTCCATCAGAAATGACACAGAGGGTGCAGAATACACAGTTTTGGTTACACCCACAAAGTGATAAACTGGTCCCAGCTGGTGTAACTAGGATGGCAAGGTATCAGGCTGTTGGAAATCTGCAGTAGAAATGTTGGATGCAACAGATGTTTATAGAATATAAAGGTATTTTCTTTTTTTTGGCATCTTTGAAGAGAAAAGGGAAATGCATTCTGTGGCAGTGTCCTGGTCAACAATTTAGTCCTTATGATGGTTGGAGATGTATGAAAGGGTGAGTTGATAGAAGATGAAACAGAATGAAAATTCATTAGTATGTGATACTTAATATTATAGTAGTTTAACGCAGTTCTGAGTTATACTAGCTGTGTCCAGTTAAACTATCCCTTGATATGTGCTTCATTTATAACAGCTGGATGTCTTTGTGTGATGAATGAAGTTATTCACATGCACACTAGCTACTTCAAGCTAAATTATGTCTTTACTATGTGATTCAACAATAATAGCTGGATCTCCTGTGTAATGTTAAAGTATTTCTCAGGCACAGTGAAGCTCCTCTTTCACTGGATATAGTGTAATTTAATCTTATTTTTCCATCAACACAATAAATGGGACTGTGTATGAAAGAGAATCTCTGTTTGTATGTAAGATTTTACTTGGAAATGATGTTCCAAAAAGGAGGAAAATTAATGCGTGGCAGAGTTTCATGTTTCCAAAAGATTTTATTTACAGCTTTGTTGAACTTAGCATTTATTGTAAGGACAGTAGATTGTTCTAGTTTTAATAATCATAGTCCTTTTCTGTTTTAATATTGCATGATCTGTGGGCTCCCATAAAACTGTTACAAATTGAAAAGCTGATATAACATGAAATGGAGCACCTCTTCTGAATGTTCCTTTTGTTCTGTATTTAACAAATTAGTATGTTGACATTTGTCACTGATGGATTTCATTATTTGCTGAAAGTGTTTAAGGGTTTTGGCAACACGAATGGTTTGTCCTACAGACTTCTGAGAATTAATAAAGGCATCTTTGTTCTTTGTGCAAAAGCACAACAGATACCTTATTGACTGGTGCATATGAAAAAGAAGGCTTGTATAGCTGCTGTGCAGAATAAACAAAGAAAATAATTTCAAAGCCATTACGTATTCTTCTATGTTTTTCTCTCTTTTTGTTTTTTGCTCGTTAATGAATGTAGCAAGAAGCACTGGTCACTCATTCAGGAGTACAAAAACACGCAATTTGTATCAGTATATAATATTTATAGATGATAAAAATAAGAAAAAACAGGTAGTGGATGGTAGAAGGACTAATGAGTTAAGTTTCTACTGCCTGAAACATTTTTAAGCTGAGTGTGCACTTGTGAGAACAGAGGATAAAGACATAGTAGAAATAATGCATTTTAGCAGTGTTGTTGTAAATAAGAATAGACTTGACAGTGTTGGATTTGCACCATTTTGCACTATTCTTCTAAGTAAAATGAAAGGCTTCAGAAAATGGATTTCTAAGTACTACTTCTTAAAAGCAAGAATTACAGGTGAGACTGCATATGGTCAAAAATTAGATCGCATGTGAATTGTATAATTATGTTCATCTTCTTGTTTGCCCCACATTTATAGTTGGCATAAGGAGCAAGATTATAATAGATACAAAGTGAAAATTTTAAACAATTGAATCTGTGCCCCTTTTATCATCTAAGAAGTCCTGATATTTTTAAAAAAAATAAATCTGAGCTTTACCTTTTTTTATCTATTTTTCCTTAGAAATATTAACAATTTATAGCACTCTCTCCTCCAGTAATGTTTGGGATTTCCTGAATGATTCAGGGATATAACTAAAGTTTTCTCATTCTTCAGATGAAATACTTGTGATAGGAATCCTGAAAAAACAAGAGCATTCCTTAGGTTTGGTTTGTGATGCTACTCTCATTGTAGTTCATAGAGATTTAAGAACCACTTTTGCCTTCAAGCCGATTTCATTTCCTTGTTGTTTTTAGAACAGTGACACCGCAGGACTTTACACCAAGAAAAGGATCCTGAAAAACTCAAAGAACAAGTAAACACTTCCTTTTTCATTGATCTGGCTTTTTTGTTGCGGGTCAAAGCTTTCTTCTATATTTTAAAAGAAGAAAAAGATGACCCATTCTTTATTTTATTTTGTCTTGCCCATGTCACCTTTTGAGACCACTAATGTATAGGTGCTTAGGTTAAGTGAATTTTCCCTGAATAAGGGAAATATTGCTCTTTCTGTCAGGCTATTTATCGTAGTTGGTTATTTGCACTTTGGCTCTCAGCTGTGTTAATATCTGCCAGGAACTTCATGATAAATCCAGATCCAGTAATAACAGTGGTGGAAAGCTGCAAATAATGAAATCCATCCATGATCAAGTAATATCATTCATTGGTGACAAAATTACTGGAACTGAGGAATGTTGTTCATCCTATTAATAACTTTTAGCAAGAATACAAAGAATAGTTTGAAAAGTCAATGAAACAAATTAAGTGCTCATTTCTAATATAAAACAAAAAAAATCTTTTTTAAGCCTTCTTTTTGGCACATGAGAAGGAAACAAACAAACAAAAATACTATCACACGGAACTATTTTATAAATATAAAATGAGAGGTGTGGGTACCTGTATCTGTGTCTGTTTCCCTTACTTCTTGTAAAAATAGTATGATCAATTAAAATAATTACAATGGTCATGTCCATCCATTTCTATTTTCTGTTTTCTTTTTTATTTCAGCAAGTACATAAGGTTAATTTTGTGGTCCTGATTTAAATAGGTTTTAAATGAGAAAAAATTGAATATAAATGCATGGTTCTAATAGAGACTTTCCACACTATTATTTATTATTAAACATTTTCACGTGGTTAATAGGGTACGTCGTGAGATTTTTAAATATTTTCTTCATTTGACCAACATCTAATATTTCAAATGACTCAGGGGAATCTGGTAAAAGTTTCATATAAAATCTGGAATGTAGCAAATTCAGAATGTAAACCAAGTATTGTATTTATATCTGTATATAAAATTCTTACTCACCAACACCACCTGTGGAGACTTTCTGCTGTGCCTTTTGCAACCAGACTTGCCTATCTCGCATCGGCCTCTTTAGCCATCAATGCGTTTGCAGCAAGCGTGGGTAGAGCCCTTCCCAAATCTTCATTCATGAAGCCTGGCCATGATGATCTATCAGCTGTCTTATATCAAGGAAAAAAAAGATAGTAATATGAAAAAACCCTGAGATATTTTGCAGAACAACCTGAGCTGGAAATAATTTTATTTTCTTCATCTTTATTTCTTGCTTTTTAACTGAAGTACTCTAGATTTACTTCCAATCTATCCATTTTCTTAAGATAAACAGAAATAGCCTAATAGAGTTGTGTAACTTGTAGGGCTTGTTTGGAAATGTCTGCTGTGAAACAGTACAATTTGCTAGTATGAATATTTAGTATGCTGGAAATTGGTGTCACAAATTATTTTCAATGTTAGCAGTGTCAATACTTTTTAAGGAGCAATTGCAAGTGAAGTATGAAGATTGACAATTGAGATGAGTAAAATATAGAGTTAGCTTTGTTGTTTTGCATTTTTTTTAAGAGTGAAACAGGTGCCTATATTTATTGAAATAATTTTATTTGCACTTACCCATAAATCAGTTAACTAAATCAGTTAAATATGAAAAATTCATTTGGTGATATACAACATGAAAAGCTCTAGTCCCTCAAGGTGTTTCTCTTGGAAAGCTGGCTGTAAGATTTTGGCAATATTGTAGCCATTTGTTACTAGCAGGTATTGTGTAATTGATTTTTATATTAGAATGCATTACTTTGTGTTTTTTGGGAGGCGAGTTTTCAAACAAGTCTGTATAAAAAAGTCTTGATGGGAGCTTGAGGTTTTGAATCTAATTCTTTCTTTTCCCCCCACCCCATAGTTTTCTTTGTTTGCTTTTCTCTCTTTACAATAGCAAGCAATTTACTGCCTTTTAAAGATCTTGGGTTTGTGGAAGTTTCTAAATGAATAGTTATTGTTGGGTTTATTTAAGAGATTAGGAAACAATGTCTGGAGAGTTCCAAAAAAGATTCATGCCCTGCAGATTCCTCATAGTGATACAGAATGTGTAAGATGAGAAGCAGTGAGCTAGAGCTGCTGTTGGGTATCTTGGGAGCCTCAGGGGTCAACTGAGAAGTAACTCCTCAGCTCCACAGTTCTTACTTGACTTGACTGCTGGTTGTTCTTGTCACCTCTAGTTCCTCATGAGCTTATTACAAAATTGAGTTACTTTACTGGCAGTACTTGAGTCTCAGACATGTGACTGAAGTCTGCATGCAAAATCCAACATTCTTTGATTCCTTCTTGATTTGCTTCCCAAGTCGGAATATTTTTAAAAGGTGGAATTTATTACAGTGATACGAGTGCAGCAGGATGTCAGCCACAGATAAGTTTTACTGGGATTTTTTTGTAAAAACCTGGTTAAAGGTGATTGTCTTAGCACTGTCAGATTGTGTGCTCTGGATGTGTTACAGAGAGCATGAGACAATTGTTTGAAGAAATTAGTTGTATTACTACCAGATTGTTCATTTGCAGGAGATACCAAGTTGGGTGGAATGTTGATCTGCTGGAGGGTAGGAAGGCTCTGCAGAGGGATCTGGACAGGCTGGAGTGATGGGCTGAGGCCAATGGTATAAGGTTCAACAAGACGAAGTGCCCAGTCCTGCCCTTCTGTCAAGATAACTCCATGCAGTGCTACAGGCTTGTGGCAGAAAGGCTGGAAAGTCTCACAGTGGAAAAGGACCTGGGGGTGCTGGTTGACAGCACCTGAACATGAGCCAGCAGTGTGGCCAGGTGGCCGAGAAGGCGAATGGCTTCATGGCTTGTGTCAGAAATAGTGTGACCAGCAGGACCAGGGCAGTGATTATCCCCCTGTACTTGGCATTGGTGAGGCCACACTTCAAATCCTGTGTCCAGTTCTGGTCTCCTTACAACAAGAGGGACATTGAGGTGCTGGAGTGTGTCCAGAGAATGGCAGTAGAGCTGATGAAGGGTCTGAGCGCAAGTCTGAGGAGCAGTCACTGAGGNACTCCATGCAGTGCTACAGGCTTGTGGCAGAAAGGCTGGAAAGTCTCACAGTGGAAAAGGACCTGGGGGTGCTGGTTGACAGCACCTGAACATGAGCCAGCAGTGTGGCCAGGTGGCCGAGAAGGCGAATGGCTTCATGGCTTGTGTCAGAAATAGTGTGACCAGCAGGACCAGGGCAGTGATTATCCCCCTGTACTTGGCATTGGTGAGGCCACACTTCAAATCCTGTGTCCAGTTCTGGTCTCCTTACAACAAGAGGGACATTGAGGTGCTGGAGTGTGTCCAGAGAATGGCAGTAGAGCTGATGAAGGGTCTGAGCGCAAGTCTGAGGAGCAGTCACTGAGGGAGTTGGGGTTGTTTGGCCTGGAGTAAAGGAGGCTTGGAGGGGATCTCATCACTCTCTACAACTACTTGAAAGGAGGATGTAGCCAGGTGGGGATCAGTCTCTTCTCCAGTGTAACAAGTGACAGGACAAGAGGAAATGGCCTCAAGTTGCACCAGGGAATGTTTAGATTGGATATGTGGAAAAATTTCTTCATGGAAAAGATTGTCAAGCATTGGAGCAGGCTGCCAGGGAAGTGGTGGGGTCGCCATCCCTGGAAGTATTTAAAAGACATGTTGATGTGGCAGTTAGGGACATGGTTTAATGGTGGACCTGGCAGTGCTGGGTTATTGGTTGGACTTGATCTTAGAGGTCATTTCCAAACTAAACAATTCTGCGATTCTGTGATATCTTGTGGCGTGCTCCCATTGTCAAGAGTCGGATCTAGGGAAATTCTTGTAATCCTTCTGTTAGAAGTGATAGTTTTAGTCTACCACTTTAACCTTGTATGTTTGGGTTTGGATCATGGATGACAGCGCAGGGGAACCCTAGAAAAAAGCTAGAACTTCGAAACAGGGCATGTTTTAGAAAAAAAATAAGCATAATAAGGCATATTTTTGGCAAGCCTGGTAAGAAAGTGTTTCCTGTCTGCTAAGTGTGCATTTTGTTAGGCAGCTAAATATTTATCTTGTTTTAAGAGGTATAGCTCTGCATTTTATACTTCACTTTTGCACTCTGACAGAAGTGTGAAATATAGATCTCATTTTTAGAATTCACTGTGCTATGTCATTCAGAGAAGTTAACAGATGGTATCCCCATGTACGTGGCTAGTTCACTTTGACATTTGAAGGTGTCACAGTTGCAGGTTTTCTTCAAGGTTATTCTTTTAGGGTGAATGCGGAATTGAAGATAATGAGAAATACTGAGAGTTGTTACAAACCCTGCTGTTTGTATAGCGGCTGTTTGAGCTTTGGTTCATGTTATCTTTTTTTTTTCCACTGGGTAAATCCTTCAGTTTTGTGCCAAGTGCTGGTTCTGCTGTTGAACAGCAGCAGAGGTTCTCCTGAAAAGGTTTCACTCTTGTTCACATATCCTCACTAGTCTGGTTTGGTGCAGGAAGATAAGCAAGACTGGCATGACTGCAAGTTCATAGAGCAGCTGCTGCTCAGGTCTTCAGATTCTTATTTCCGTACCTGACTGAAATGTAAAGTTTGGCTGTTGAATTCCTGTACTTAGTTGACTGTTACTATCCTCCTTCCAACACAGGGGTTAGTTTTCATTCCCTTTGCCTACCCTACTGTGTTCAGCAAAATTTAGAGTAAAAAGGTCATCATCTGCTCTAGAATGATTTTTATCTGTAAATGTTACTTTTTCGTTTCCCACTATGATGATGGGGAGGAAAATCTTAAAAAAGTTTCTGTTATTTCTGTAACCGTTCTCAGAGTATTCTAACTACCAGACCCTTGTCTCTCGAGTTTCTGCTATACTATAAAACTAGATTAAAAAGGTTGTTTGTCATTCTCTAAGTACTGGTGTGTAACATACACTAGACCACTGGAGATTATAGACATAAGTGGATGTTGCATGTTCCTGTGTCTACATTCCAATGGCATGTGTCGTCAAAGATAAATTAAGCTGACATTCAAAGTTTAATGTAGATACTGCAGACATCATGCTAATACTGTTCTTTGTATCACTAGAACAATGTAGGTTGAAGGCAGCCGATGACAGTTTGTGCAAACTGTAAAGAATTGTCATTTAATTGTCCAACTTTCTCAAATTTCAGTAATCTTGAAATGTATATCTTCATTTTAAGGTGTTCCTATGAAAATATTTTAGAGAGATTTTCGTTCTCCCTTCTACAAGGGAATTTTCTAGAAGTACAATAACTGTCTTACCCATTTATTGTCTGACTACTTTTTTCCTAAACATGAAAATGTCAGCAATTGTCAAAATATGACCTTTTTTAAAAATATATAACTTCTATCTGTAATAATGATTTTTGCTGCTACTTTTGACTCCAGATACGTCATTTCCTAGCTGATAGTGATCTTGGCTCTGTTATTTCAATAAATACATAAGAAAATGTATGTGCAAATCCCTGTGCATTAAGAGGGTAAGACTTCTACTTCAAAAGGAATGGAACAGGTCTGTTGGAAGTGAGCTTCATCTTCCCAGCTTAAATGTGTACCTGAGTTCTTGCACATACATTTTGGCTAGAGTTTGTGCTATGTGTCTCATCTGATTATATGTGATCAGCTAAAGATAGCCCACTGTTGCAGACTGTGTGCAAAGCAGCACCTGCATCTAATTTTTGAGTCTAGAGAAAAAGTTTTGAAAAATTGTTGTCAGAGATTTGGCCTCTCAGTGGGTCAGATCACTCTTCAGAGCTTTAGGACTCATTGGAAACCTTTTATTTGCTGAAGAGACCACCTATTAAGAATATCTACATGGGTGGATTTGAATAACTCTTTGGCCTTTCACACCAACAACTTCTTTCCCTTTGGGTGTCAATTTCCCTTTATGTGCATTTGAGCCATAGTTGCAGTGTTGCGATTTCCCTTAACTGCAGTTTAACTGAGAGAGGGAACTTGGTTCTTCCTCCGCTCGAGTAATGCGAATATCTAAGTTATGAGTGTGTGATTCTGGTCAGAATAATACTGTTTTGCTTGGGAAGTGTAACCAAGTGTATACTGGTTCAAAAAAGCCATTATCTTTTTTTTCTGTAAGAGCCATTGGGAACTTGTCCAGCTTCCTGGGAAGGATTGGTGGGGTTGTTATTTTTTTGTTAACTAGGAGAGGTTTCACATCTTTCTTACCACATCCAGCTAGCCTGTCCTGGCCTGCTTTAGAAACTTGGACCAGACTTTCTGGAGGCATTTATAAGCTGCACAGACCTCATCAGGTCTTGATGTAATTTCTGAGGTGAACCTATGTCCGTTCCTAATGGATGAATGGATTTCTTTCCTTTTCAATTCAAATCAAAGAAACAATCAAACAAAACAAATCAAAGCCTTTTAATTTGTTCCTAGTAAATCAAACAAATGGTAGGAGGGCCAAATTTCCCCTCTCAGTTAAAAAAAAAAAGGCTCTTGCAATTTAATTACCATTCCAATTATCTTATTTTTCACTTAGGTGCCCTCTTCAATTATTGAGTGTTTTAGGAATAACACTGCTATTAACAATGCGCAATTAATAACATTCATAGCATTTCCCTAGCACAGAAAGGACATCAACCTGTTTGAGAGAGTCCAGAGGAGGGGTCACCAAGATGGTTAAAGGGATGAAGTACCTCCCCTATGAGGAAAGGCTGAGAGAACTGGGTTTGTTCAGCCTGCAGAAGAGAAGGTTTCAGGGTGACATAATTGCAGCATTGCAGTCCCTGAAGGGAGTCTATATGAAAGATGTAGAGAGGCTTTTTACAAGAGCACAAAGTGATAGGACAAGGGGGAATGCCTTCAAACTGAGAGAGTGTAGGTTTACATTAGGTATTAGGCAAGAAGTTCTTCCTGTGAGGGTGGTGAGGCACTGGAATGGGTTTCCCAGCGAAGCTGGAGATCCCTGTGAGTATTTAAGGCAGAGTAGGATGGGGCTTTGAGCAACCTGGTCTAGTCCAAGGTGTTTCTGGCCCTGAGAGAGGAGTTGGAACTATATGATCTTTAAGGTTCTTTCTCACTCAAGCCATTCTATGATACTATGAACATTGCACATCCTAGATGATGTTAAAAATGTAGATTTGGTTGGTATCAGTAGAGATAGAGCAGAGTTTCTGGAGTTCAAACATGGATTGAAAATAGAGAATCTGTGTTTTAAAGAAATATGTAGACTCAACTTCTCCCTAAACTAATAGGTGCTGGACATGTTCGAGAGACATGCTCTGTTTGATAAAATTACTCTTAAGATAAATGGGAACTTTGCACTGTTCTGAACTGGAAATAGAGCTGTTTGTTAAGGGCAAACAAAATAAAAGGAATCATTTAAGGTGTTCTCAGAAAAGGAAGTTGCTGGCTGTACTCAGACTCTAAAATTAAATTCTGCAGCAGTACATAATCTTATTTTTGGCTTTGTAGGAAATTGTACTAATTTTCTTTGGCCAAAATTTAACTTCTATACATTTTTCTCACTGAAGTGATTTGTAATCCTTCTATGAAGAAGAATATTGTCCAAATGTGACATTTCTGGGGTTTTTTTAAGTGATTGGAAAAAGCAGAAAATACAATCTTTACTTCTATTGTATATTTATCTACACTAGACTTAAAATGCAGGCTGTTCTGTGAGCCTGTTTATAAGGCATGAAGTTACTTTTGACTTCCTTAACCAAATGGCGAAAATGTTGCCATCAGTATGTCTGGAATGTTATTTACTTGGTCTGTTTCTGCAGTTTTTCTTTGTAGCACTGTACACATGCCACAGTTAGGGGTCATTTACTTACAACTGACCAAAGTAATACCCTCAGAGCTGTGGTTATTCTTGTCATAAAAGACTCATCACGTTCTGCAGCTTCTGTGTTAACACTTTCTCCCATCTCCCCCTCCCTTCGTTCTCTTAATCAGAATTGCTTCTGGCAAAGATTTGAAGAGCTGCTGTTTTTTTCTTTCTTTGCTGTGTGTTACTCAATTCCTTGATTTAGTTCTTGAATTTCTTACATTGTTTCTTACAATGTTGTCTGATTGAAATGTATTAACTTGCTTGGTTGGGTAGCTACATTTTTTATAAGAAGATGGTTATTGAGTATGAATGCGTATCATATTTTATGGTCTGATTTCCAGACATTCTACTGGTTGCAAGAAGAATGTGGGTGTTTTAACATTTCCAACAGAAGGGTAGGGCAGGTGGGGAAGATTTTTGGAATGCTGATGAATAATATTTGACTCTTAGAAGTGCCTTAAGGCCATTCACTCCCCTCTCATGCTTTAAAACTACATTTTGTAGACCTGTGGTTTTGAAGGTATTGCCATTGTGCTTTATTTCCTTTCTAACTGACTGGAAGTGAGAAAATAGTCAAAATGCAGGTGGGACACCAGAGGTTAATGCAGGAGTACTTGTTTTGGATGTTTGTCTTGGTTTATGCCCTTGCTACCCCGTCTGTGCCATGATAACCTCTTGCACATTAGTCAGAGGGCTTCATTCTACTACTTTTATTTCTAGATATACTTAGTTTCAAAAATTGTGTAGCTTTTGAGATGTTAACATCTGTAATGTCTATAAGCATAGCAGAAATTGCCTTACACAGTAGAACATGGAACTGCAGTGACTTGCAATTCAGTGTGTTTTCAATAGCAAAGTGATCATTTGTAGTATTTTCCCCGCCCCCCTCTCCAGCCAATTTCTTTTTTATACTACTTGAGTCCAAAGCAGAGTACAGATTGGCTGGTTTCCTTGATGTTGTGAAAAGCAGGTATTTACTGCTTCTCACTTCTATGGTTGTAGTAAATATATTCTTCTTCCTCTGCATTTGCAGAAATTATCAACTGTTATCATAAGATGATATCTTCTTAACTTGTTTTAAGTCTTGACAAGCACATGTGCTTTACATAACTCTTGTTACTTTTGGATAGTGATTTGTTTTCATTCATAAATATTTTTGCTTTATTTATTTCTACCTTTGGTCATCTAATGATAAATACACATTGCCTATATTCACACCTGCTCATCTTTTATTATCCTGGCTTATATGTAAATGCTTCTATAGAAATAAATCAGTCTTGTAAGTTAAAAAATATAAAACTTTGGTTTAAGTTACTTCTTACAGGTAATAGCTGTTTGGCAGTTGAATACAATAAAAATGCTTATGGAATTTTAGTTTGATTCTCTGCCAACCAACGACTTAATTCCTAAAAATGCCTGAGCTATGAACTCTTAGTCATGACCTAGCATGCATATACTAATGAGAAGCTTACAGGCTAATAAAGCCTACCTGAAGGGAGCCTAGAAGAAAGCTGGAGAGGGACTTTTTACGAGAGCATGTAGTGACAAGACAAGGGAGAATGGTTTCAAACTGAAAGAGGGTAGGTTTAGATTAGATATTAGGAAAAAATTCTTCCCTATGAGCGTGGTGAGGCACTAGAACAGGTTTCCCAGGGAAGTTGTGGATGCCAGATCACTGGGTGTGTTCAAGGCCAGGTTGGATGGGGCTGAGCAACCTGATCTGGTGAAAGGTGTCCCTGCCCACAGCAGGGAGTTTGGAACTAAATGATCTTTGAGGTCCCTTCCAATCAAGACCATTCTTTGATTCCATTATTTTGATGGCCATTCAATGCATGTTTTAAGAGGTCAATAATGTATTCTGTCACTCATTTCTCTTGTGCAGCCCACACATCATCTTCCTGTCACAGAGTGTACTAACAGGAGGGAGCCATCTCTGTGGAACACGTCTGTGCCATGAAATTGCTCATGCTTGGTTTGGACTGGCCATTGGTGCTCGTGATTGGACTGAAGAGTGGATAAGCGAAGGGTTTGCCACTTTTTTAGAAGATACATTTTGGGCTAGGGCACAACAGGTAAGGTGATGATATGTTGCTTCAAAATTGAATGAATGTGGAATTCAAAATTATATACATAGTGTGAATTAGTTATAAATTAAAACTCTTGTGTTATGAAGAACGGTATTTTAAAATAACTTGATTAAAAAAAAAGCGCAATCCACCTTGGACACAAATCCTTATAGTGGTAGAGATCAGAGAAAATGAGAATGAGAGTATTTGTTTGTCAATGATTACCTTCCCACAAATGCCCTACTCAGTTATTAAAATTCAGCTATCGAACAAATAATTGTTCTGCATTCTTTTCACTTATTTTGTGTTTCTGCATGTGGAACCATAAACAGAGTCTTACTGCATATTGTAATATTTCAGGTACCTAATGAAAATTGTCTGGTTTTTTCCAATGGATGGCCAAGATGTGTACCTCAAAGCAAAAGGGAAGATAATTTTAAATAGGGCACAGGAGCTTACTTTTTTTTTTTCATCTTATACTGCCCAGCTAGAGTTATTCTCATGTCAGAGTCTTAGAAATCACCACCTACCTTAAGGTGTAAAGCTCATAAGTTGCATGTCAGCTTGTAAAGTGTTTTTCTGATGCAACTCTTACTTTTGTAGTACTTCTGCTACTTCAAGCATTTAGTGTGTCAGTCATTTCTTACTGTGCCTGTGTCAGGTTCTACCCCTGCAGTATGCAGACCTCCATCTGAGGAAGAGCAGGCCAAACTTGGAACTGACATACTACACTCTTTTGAACCTCTATTTTATTAAGTATCAGACATATTTATAGCACCAAACGAAACAGAATTCCTTGTCACTTACTGTATTTTTGGAACAAGAAAGAGAGGCTGTCCAAACACTTGGCTTTTCCCTTTTGGTTCCAAAACTTTTTTGTGCCCTTGCATTGAGCATCACTACACTGCTGTGAGCTGTTCACAGTAATTCCTTCCTTTTATGGGTCACTTGAAAGCATTTTGATTGTAGTAGGCACCTTCCTTGTCGCTGAATGGAAAGGACTAAGTAGCAAAATGGTGTGATGAGTTGCCTTTGTAATATGTGTAAGGGATACCTTTTTAACATTATTGAGTAGTTTTGAAGCTATTCAATCATACAATTTTAGGATTATGAGTATATTCCATAGTGCATGACAGTCATTTCAGTTGTGACTTAATGTAATGCAGGGTAGTATTAGCTGCTTTTGCTTTGCCGCATCTCACATCTATTCTTACAGCAGAGAAAAATAAATTAGTAGTTGTTTGTCAGCTGGCAACCTGGCATTTATTTCATAAGTATGAATTTCTGTTAGTATTATATAAATGGGGGGAAATACAACAACTGTCATGAGTGTAAGAGGAGTAGTAGGAAAGAGAATGAAGTCAGGACACATTGTAGCTCTTTGCTTTCAAGCTGAGAAGAGTGAAGATGCAACAAAACCTACTATGCCAGGTATCTATACTGTTTCTATTCAGTTCATTTATAGCCAGTCACTAAAGGGAAAGCAACATGCTCATCTTTGTCCTCAGTCAGAACTATTTAACTGACTATTGATTTGATGTGCACAGCGAGGCTTTTGTTTTCCTTTGTGATGCTATTATGCAGCAACCGTTATGTTTTGGCTCTTTTCGGTTTTTTTCTTTTCTTTTTTTATCATGGATATCCGTACTGTTTCATGCGTCTTCTAAGTATTAAAGAGAAACAAAACAAGCTTCTGGTTTTGAAAATTATTATTGTCTGTTGGGAAACAGCAATCAGGGACCTGTGTTTTTTTGTATACTGAGCAGCTCTCACATGATGAAGTAAAAGGGCAACAGGAATTGAAAGCTTTACTTCGTTGGCGCCGTCTCAGAGATGAGGTGCAGAACTCTGAAGAAGAGCTGCAAGTTTTAAGGTACCAATATGACAGCATCATCTTTGCTTTTGCATGTGCTCTCTCCTGTTTTCTACATTTTCTCCCTTCAAAAGGTATGCATCCAAATCATCTGATTAAATCCACTGCATTTCCTTATTTCCTTCTAATGAAAAAAGAAAATTCAAATTAATTGACTAAGTTATTCATCTTGACTATAATGCAATTGCTTCTCCCTTTGTTACAGAAAGCTTTCAGAAACCATGGGATTTAGTTTGATATGAAATGTCTCTAGGTAGTTTACAAGAGCCACTATTTAGGAGGAAAAAAAGCCATTTCCTGAACAAACTTCACTGTTGGAAGCTGTAACAGATTCATTTTCTGTGGCTGAAGACAAGCACATACAGTAGTATGGCATCTAGCTGAAGCTGAATAAAGCTTTGAAAAACAGAAGAAAAGCATAATGACCTATATAAATCTACTTTCTCTTTAGAAATTACAAATAAGGATATTGAAAAATAGATTTTGGTCTTTAGGTACCAGATGCTGTGCTCAGGGCTACTTTTTAGGTAGCTAATGACATTCGTGCTTTGGTAGTGACTAATAATTGGGGCTGTGCTGATTGGTATCTTGGGAAATTGCCATAGTCTTTGATCTTGAGTGTCTGCTTAACTCAAAATCCACTGAGTCTCCACTGCTTGTCTTCTCTCAGTCTTTGACCAAGAAAAACAAGTTTACTAATCCTATTTCAAATTAGGCCAACACCAACCAAATCATGGAGGTACAGGAACAAATTTCAAGAGATTATGTAGGGCATTCTCCTACTCTGAAATACAGGCCATACACACAGACCATCCTAAGTGGGTTTTTCCTAACATGTTCTTAGAAAACTTCAATAAAAAAGTTTTCATCAGAGAGCCAAGCTGTCTTAGTGCCTCAATAAGACAGCTAAACTTAGTGTTAACAGTTAAAAATTGCTTGAAATAGTTGATATAGTGTTTATTTCAAACTGTGTAGATTTCTTCTTTTCTTTCACCAAATGGAAGTGAAGAACAAATTGATACCCATCTTCTATATCATCAGCTTTTAAATGTGTTTGGAAGACTGTTGCCATTTCATTTATTTAAGGTATTTCCTTCTTTTTGTGCCTGTCCTGTAGGACCTAAAAGCCTTTTGTGTTTGGGCACCTGAGCCTGTTCGCCAACATCGAAATTCCTCTCCATGGCTTCATGTGATCTGAAAGCCTATCACCAACTGTGTAACTGTTCCCTTTAATTGATCTGGTTTACTTTACGTTTATTGATGAATTGTGTATCCTATGTGTAAGCAGAGTCAATGAAGTTACACATTTATAAGTGTGCAATTTGATGATAGGTGTACCTACAAAAGCAAACTTTATCATTAGCTGTCATGCAACTGCTGCCAACACAACTACTGATTGATAGATCCTGAGGTTTTATAATTTGTTTTAGATAGTTTATTTTTTTAATATTGGTTCTTGTGCTATGAGGCTTATCAGGATGTTTTCCATTTTCAACACTATAGAATCACATTTGTTGTCTTTTGTGTTAGTTATATAGCTATTATTTCTAATAAAATGTCATGTTTTGCAAATTTAAAAAATAATCTTTCTAAGGACCAAAATCATTTGTGGATTGAAATTCAGGAACAATTGATTTCTTTTTAAATTGAAACTGAAACTTTCTATTGATGTCCTCAGGTAGTAGTCGTAGGTCTCTGTAATAAGCATTCTGCTTACCTTTTGCATAGTGGCATTCTCAATGCGAATACAAAAGAGTGACAATTTCTCATTTGAAATATTCATCATCATCAAGGCTAGGCTTCGCAAACGAAGATTTGGGAAGGGCTCTACCCACGCTTGCTGCAAGTGCGCTGATGGCTAAAAAGGCCAATGTGAGATAGGCAAGTCTGGTTGCAAAAGGCACAGCAGAAAGTCTCCACAGGTGGTGTTGGTGAGGCACGGTTCTTTCTGCGTTGTCTTTTCTCCTCCAGACTGATTCTGCGTGCGTTCTCAAAGGAATCAGCAGCGTTATGGATGGTGTGTCTCCATGCCTCCCGACCGGAGGCCAGAGTGGACCATTGATGGTAGTCAGTATGGCCAAGGCTGAGGTATTGTTTCAGAAAGTCCTTGTATCTCCTCTCTGGGGCTCCTCTCTTGAGGCAGTGAGTGGCAAGTTCACCATAGAGCATAAGCTCCTCTTAGGGAGGTGGTGATCCTCCATCCTGGAGGCGTGTCCTGCCCAGCGCAGCTGCGTTCTCAGCAGCATGGCCTCAATACTGGTGACTGCTGCCTGTTCAAGGACAGACACATTGGTCACGTAATCGGACCAGTGGATGTTTAGGAAACAACATCTCAGCCTTAGCCATATTGACTACCATCAGTGGGCCACTCTGGCCTCCAGTCGGGAGGCATGGAGACACACCATCCATAACGCTGCTGATTCCTTTGAGAACGCACGCAGAATCAGTCTCGAGGAGAAAAGACAACGCAGAAAGAACCGTGCCTCACCAACACCGCCTACGGAGACTTTCTGCTGTGCCTTTTGCAACCGGACTTGCCTATCTCGCATTGGCCTCTTTAGACATCAGCGCGCTTGCAGCAAGCGTGGGTAGAGCCCTTCCCAAATCTTCATTCGTGAAGCCTAGCCATGATGATGATGATGATGATAGTAGCATGTCATAAACTATCTGTGGAAAAAGAGGTCAGGTATGAAAGAAATGGATAAGAATCTTTTCAACAGGTGCTGCTCTGAAAGGCAGCACCAGCAAATCTTAGTATTGAAGAAGGAGCTTGTGGCATTCTAGTGCTCATACAGGGTAAGACTTTCCAACAGAATCATGTATTTTCTCACAGAGTTTGAAGCAAATCTGAAGGGGAAAAACTACCTGTGAAATGTGTGTTGGTGCTCATTCTTCCTGCAAACATCAACACCACCTCATCCAGTCTCTCATGTTAGGAAAGCAAAGAAGATGAAAGAAGTCCCATTCTGTTATGTGGAATAAAGCTGGTGCTGACACTTTTTTCATGTCCTGGCCCTTATGACTGAACTTCAACTTGTGATTATTTGTTAAGGCTGACCAATGTTGATATCTAGCTCTAAATTATTTTCTGAGTTCTGCTTATGTCAAGTCCATTTCTGTCCTGAAGCAATGTTGTCTGAGTATTCGGTAGGTGTTTAAAGAGTTTTAATCTATCTGATGGGAAATGTTCCTTTCAGATGGTCTCTCATAGTCTCTGCTTAGGTTTTCATGACTACCTGGTTCAAAAGAACATCTAATTACCAATGACGAGCCAGCGAATCGTATTTTTACTTCGTACAATGTATTCCTCTGCCCAGCAAACAAAAGGCAGCATCTTCTACTTTATTCAGAAATTTGCCAGTATTTAAAATGTGCTAGATAGCAGCTTGAATACTTTGAAACAACTTGCCTTTAGCATTGTGCCTTGCATTATCTACTAGGTTAAATGCCAGCTTTTTTTAGGTCAGTGTAACAAACTTTCTGCCTCAGTACCTTCAATGTCAAATAAATACAGTGAGCATCGCTTTTAAATAGTGTGCTGAAGAACTGACAGCAGAGAGCATGATAACTTTCTGAATAGTTACACTCTTATACAGACATTATCGAGAGTATATATACAGCCTTTGCAGAAGGATGTATGTATGTTTTCTGTATGGAATTCTTCTGTACCATCGTCCAGATGCAATACACAGGCACAAAGTCAGAGGAGGAAAGAAGTATAACCTAATTTAGAATAATTGTGATTATAGGAGATATTTCAGTTTAGTGTGGACTCTGTAGCTTGTGTTCAAACTCCATTTTTCAAAGTCAATAAACTGGGCTATTTATTGTGAGCAAAATGAGTCAGTTTTGGCTTTTTATGTATGCAGAGAACAATGAAAAGTCATATATGGAATGCCAGCAGGCCTTCCTTCCAGGACACTGATCCAGAAGGGGAAAAGCTGAATTTCTGGTCTACTACAGTGATTCTGCAGTTTTGCACAGTCTAAAAAAACTGGAGTTACCATAGAATAAGAAAACAGTTACTGATCTCCTTTTAATCTTGAGGGAAGATCTTGCTGGAAAGATGTTTATGACCTATAGCATGGAAGAGGACTGTTAGGAACACAGTGTAAAATTGCATCTGCCTTTTTTTCTGATTTATTTTGAACAGTTGTATTTTATCAAAATTTTACTGTGTGTAGTGGATTTCATGTGCACGGGTCCTAATTATAGTGCCTAAAGAGTGATAGAACACCAAACAGCTTAGCACTCTGAACAAAACTCTAGTAAGAAACTGTTACACAGATAAAAAAATGGAAGCATGTTTTCTTCAAAGGAGACATAGATATGAAAAAAATTTGATCACAGGGCTCCTAAAAAGTGCATGACTGTTACGGTTTGAAGAATCCTGCACTGCTGTGGCCTGTATTTCCCCTGTTCTGTAGAAATAAAGGGAAAACTTCCCAAGTTTTCCAAGACTGGCCATTTCAAAATCCATATTTAGAATTAGAGAGGTTGTTTCAGTCACAAGGTTAAGCTCCTAAGACAGGCATTGGTTCTCAGACTACTCTTATCTGGGATATTTTCTGAATGAAACAAAAAAGCTAGAGGGCTCTTCACTACTGTGCCTGAGAAGGCACTTCTTACAAATGAAAAAAACCTGTTTGCAAAGCTTCTCTTTAGTTTCTCTGTGCTCTTCTGAGCCTAGAGTTCTCCACACTTTACTGCTGCCGATTTATGGCATACTAGATGCTGTATTACATTTTAATATCAAGCTGTAAAGAGGTACATTTGTTGTAGGTGTTATTGTCTGTAAACCCCAAACCAGTGTGTAAAAGGCTACCTCTTTTAAAACTACTTTTCTTTCAAACCCGGATGACAAAATGAAAAACAGAACACTTTCTTTCGTGTTTTGCATGCAGATGAAATAAGTTAGCCTTGCAAGTATAGTCACGTAAGCTATTAAGCCACTGTCAGATATAGAAATAGCAATCTCTAGTTGAACATAATGACTTCACTATTGTCCCCTCCCCCTTCCCTTCAGCTTAAAATCCCTTGTTAGTTAGTTTGTTTGTTTCTCTTTGTTTGTAACGTGTCTGCACTGGAGATAACATACAACTTGATGCCATGCTGGCTGTGAAAAGAGTATACCAGCCTGGCGATGAATTTAATTTAGTGAGATACTCATTTGTTTGACCAAGTAAAATTATACATTCAGGGTAAAGAAAAAAATTGAACTGGTCACGGGTGTCTAAAGTTGCTATGCCATTCACTTTCAACTATTAGAACATGTAATGTATGAGTTACTTTTTTACTTACTTATTAGTGTTTCCATTTTAGGCCCAAAAAGGAGAGCACAGGAGAACTGAGTGAGTCTGGAGCATCTGTGGCCATTCACTTTCAACTATTAGAACATGTAATGTATGAGTTACTTTTTTACTTACTTATTAGTGTTTCCATTTTAGGCCCAAAAAGGAGAGCACAGGAGAACTGAGTGAGTCTGGAGCATCTGTGGCCATTCACTTTCAACTATTAGAACATGTAATGTATGAGTTACTTTTTTACTTACTTATTAGTGTTTCCATTTTAGGCCCAAAAAGGAGAGCACAGGAGAACTGAGTGAGTCTGGAGCATCTGTGGTCAAATACGGTCTTAAAGCAGAAAAAATCTTCATGCAGGTTCACTATTTGAAGGTCAGTGTTCTCAGCTGATTGTTACTGAAATTGCTTTCCGAATGTGGTAAAGAATTCTGTCTTCCAGACATCAGCAAATTCATAGCTTCCTGTTTGTTTCTGCCCTAATTTCTTGCAGGGTTATTTTCTTTTGCGGTCTCTGGCAAGGACAATAGGAGAGGCCTCATACCTTGCATCTTTACGAAAATTTGTCCAGAAGTTCCATGGCCAGCTCGTTCTTTCCCAGGTATTGTACTTGGGGTTGTGCCTCAGCTTCTGAAAAAATGACTGACCCAAACATTTGGATTGACTATCTAAATCTTCACTTCTGGTTGTGGTGTAAAGAGAGAGGCAATTTTCATTTGACAATACAGATGAAATTCCTACCTTCTAGAGGGCCGAACAATTTTTTCACAGTGATATATAAATCAGACACCTTATAGTACCTGATAATATAAAGAGTGGGTGATTTTTTTAAACATGATACATTGAAAGGTCAAAGTTCACAGATGCTGATATTAAAGATGGTGTCATTTAACATCCTGGAATTGACTCCCATAATATTTTAGCTTGTGGGTTTACCTTGTGATCAGTCAGTCTTTTCCCTGGTTACCCTCTGTTTCTGAAAGAGAAAAAATCATATTTCTGACTTGATTGTCTTCCTGTTTGCATGTTGATTCATTCAATACTTGTAATTTCAGCATCTTTTTTATGAGGACAAACCCAGATAGGGTTATAAGTAGAAATTTGCCTCCCCCTTGGGCTCTCTGGAAAAGTCCTGTAACATTGGCTCTAGTTTTGTTTTGATTTAGAAAATTACACAGTTCTGTGAACCTGAAGTTCTAGGTATGCTGTCGTTGGTGATGATCCAGCTTGCACTGGAACAAAACCTACGACACAAGAAATATTTTGCATTGGTACAAGAGCAGTGTGTTGAGAGGCATGGGAAGAGAGAGGAGGAAGGGGTATGAGTGAATTTCTGAAACCAGTTTCTTTACTGCTCTGTCTTCTCCGGAGTTTTGGTTAAAATCTTTGAGGGTGTTCTGGATGGTGATAAATGTCTCCTTGCAACACAGAGGTAAGGGCTCTGATTTTACAGGACCGGGTTCTTGCTGTTTCTGCCAGTGACAGTGATTCTTTGCTTGCATGCCTGCTGTTTTGAATCTCATGTAGGGAAATGTGTGCCCATGTGTCTTACAAACAGCTCTCAGGCCTGTGGATTCTTTCGTATGTCAAGTCACCCAAAAGTTAGGCATCTAGCACAGCAGCTTTGCCCTGTGGAGGAATATTTGGGGTGTTATGGGAGTTAACACTAATGCAGCTGTTTCTTGTGCTGTGTTATTGGGACCCTAACCAGTTACATTTGGCATGTGAGTCTTGTCTACATTATGGTGTCCAAAGTCATAAAAATGATGCTTTAACATCATCCTGTTTTTTGGTCATTATGTTAAAAATGCAAATGGGGTAGAGCTATATACAATTTAAGTGTGCTTACTGTTTTTTCAAGAAATCTTAAAGGTTGTGTTTATATTGGTGTCTGCTATAGATACGGAATCACAGCAGGAATTGCAAATGCAGAAGCAGTAAAATCAAGTTAGTACAACGTTTCTTGTTGAGTTTCTTCTTAAACAAAAACGCTGTTGGTGTTTCAATGAATAGAAGATTTAAAATAAGTAGAGGTGAAAATTTTAAGTTTAAATATCGTAGTGTTGTACTTTCACCTTGTCCAAAATAATTGTAAAAGTTTCCAGCTTTAGGAATTGTGGGGATGAGGGAAAGTAAAAACAGTGAAAAATTGCCCATGTTATGAATACTAGTCTTGTTTTCAGTGGTATTTGTAGTAATTTTCCTAGATGGAAGCTGCAGGTGCAGGAAATTACTTCAGATGTGAAACATTAATCAGTTTGCCTTTTTCCTTCATTTTGATTGCATGCTCAGTAAGTTTTTAATAGTAGTTTTTCTTTATTTTAGTTGACTTAGCAATAGATGAGGAAAGCAAGTCTGGAATCTTTGAGAGGGATTTTAAAAAAATCTTCCCATTTTGTTTCTGTGAGAGAATCCACTTACTAATTGCTTTGAATGAATTTTTAAAATAATGACTGGAGTGACATTGTTGCTGGTACTCCTAACACAGTTTAAGCTGTTGTTCAGTTTCATATTGAAATAAGAATATCTTGGGAATTGAATTGTTTGCAGACTTTAATTTTCATGTAGTTCTGTCTGTTATAATGGGCAAAAATTTCTACTTTTGACTGAAACTAGTCAGTGGCTCTATCCCTGGGGCTTAAGCTCTTAAGCTATCTGGCCAATGATTCCTGTCTGATAATAGAACATACAGGTGGGGAGCCTTTCGTACTCTTGATCGGAAGTTAACATCTTTGGAGGTACATTCTGGGCTTGTCACCAAAATGACAACAGAATGTTTTAAAAATCTTGTTGATTTTGTTAAATAAAAGCCAGGAATGTAAATAGGGGGAGGGGGGATCTAAATCCCAGAAGGGTTTTAGTTATGTGATTTACAAACTGCATGTTTGATAGGGATAGTTTAACTTAGAGTGGATAATTTCTGCAAGAAATCAGATGTAAGTGCAGTCTGAGTTTATTTGTTGCCAAGTGAATATCCATTTAGATGTATCACTTTTAGTCATGAAATCTCCATTGCTTTTATGCACCTCATTTATATTTCAGTCAGAGAATTTAAATGAAAGTACCTGTTGGTTGTAGAGTACTTGAAGTACCTAGATTTGAAATTTTCATATGAAGATATAATTTGTCTTTTAATATTGAGTATTCTTAATTTGATATCAACATGTGTGATCAGAGAGAGGTACTGATGCCTGATGCCAGATAACAGTTCAAGAGTAGAAACTTTCTGGACATTGCTCAAGACAAAAATTGGCATGAAATAAGTGGTCTTCTTGCTTTAAGTAGCCTTCATTTCCAGTTTCTTTATATTGGGAAAAGTTTTTTTCTAACCTCAGAAGAAAACAGGAGTATGTAAGGAAGTGCCATTATTTAATCTCATCAGTATAAACCAGTTTGTTAATATTGCAGCACTGTGGTGGCATGTGATTTCTAGCTCAGATTTTCTTTCTGCCTTCACTGAATTGACACAAAGACAAAGAACAAACTATTATTTGTTTTATGATCTGATCCAGAATTTATTTGTGATTACTCTGGTCATTCACAAGTCTTTGCTTCAAAGTCTAAGGTCACTAGAACATCTTAAAGAATCTGCATTAAAGCTTAACCCCCCCTGCATTACCCTCTGACTGTTGTCTTGGGCATTTCTGAACCACTTCAGCTGAGGAGGAAGAGGATATTTTATCCCTGAGGATAAAATTTCACTCCAGTTGGTTAAAATTTGGCAAAATTATAAGCAATTGAAAAATCAGATCTATAATGAGACGTGTCATGCCGACTTGATAATAGGCAAATGTTAAAAGTCATTCTAATATGAAGTAAGTGGTAATTTGTTTTCCTACTCCATTTGTGAGCATCAAAATAGGAGCAGTTAAAAAAGGATAGAATAGATTGTCTTAGTTTAGGGCAAAGCCAAAACAATTTTGAATACCTTTCTCAAGAAAAGATCATGCCTCTTTTAAATTTAGAACAAAATTTTAATTTGAAGGAAAAATGTAGAAGGAGAGATAACAGTTCTTAACTACTAAATATGGTTATATATGCATATATGAACCACCAGAACAGAACAGATAACAACTCTATAACCAAAAACCTCTGAACAATGAGTCTCTGGAGTGACGGAGTGAGAAGTTCTCCCGCAGGTGACGTGCTCTCCTTTGTTCTCCGCCCGGAAGGCGCTGGCTCAGGCTGGGCAGAGGTGGAGTTGGGCCGGGGGCTCCCCGCCGCCAGCGCTGTCGGTGCCCCGAGGAGGGAAAA
>VWZG01008369.1:330702-378966 GCA_013396735.1 Grallaria varia | reverse complement strand
TGTTCCCGGCTGGCGAGGGGGCTGCCGGCCCACAGACAGCACCGGTGTGGAGCTGGAGGCCCCTTCTCCCCCCGAGGGCCTCCTGTTCGTTAAGGGGGCACGTAGGGAGGTGGGGACCTGTATGGGGTCATGTTCTTCGGGCGGGAGCCTTTCCCCTCCATGGGAGCAGTGAAGGGGGGGGGTGGCTGGTAGGGCGGCGCGTTGGGGTCCTCGTCCCGCAGCGGCGTGTACTCCCCGATGGTGTCCTGGTTGAGCGGCGTGGTCTCCGGCATGCTCTGGTTGGGGTACTCTGGTGGGGGCAGTGGGGCTTTCTCCTCCTGGAGGATGAGGGGCATGCTGGAGGACGGCGGAGGCTTGGAGTCGTCCAGCTCATCGGCAAAGATGATGGGCACGCCTTTCTTTATGAATGTGGCCTGGTCTTCGATGGTCAGCTTCCCTTTCCTCTTCTTGCGGTAGCAGATCATGGCGATGATGCCGGCCACGAGGAGGATGGCGGCCACCACCACGGCAGGGATGACGGTGTGCAGGTACACGTCATCCTCGCTGCTCTTCTCGGGGTCTTTGCCTGCTGCCACCGTAGGCACCGCCTCTGGGATCTCCCCGATGCCCTTGCTCACCGGGATGAACTGGATGTGCCTGCAGCTCCCGGAGCCGACCACCGACACGTTCAGAGGCTTGAACTCGGGCTGCAGGACGTTGGACAAAGCCGGGCTTGGCCTGCCAGTGTCATCCGCAATTTTTTTGCTCAAAGTCCGGATCTGCTCCCGGGGGCAGGGCTCCAGGGGCAGTGTGTTGTTAGTCCACTCCACGACGATGGAGCCTTTGGCAATGTTCTGCATTGTAATGGTGCTGCTGTTCCTGTCACCGAATGCCAGAGCCAGCTTTTTCACCAACATGATCTTCTTATGGATGTCGTTCACCACCGCGTTGTGGTCCCCTTCCAGCCTGGCCTTGAACTTCACTGGAGACTTGTCCCCATGTGGGCGTTTGTGGACGTGGATTTCAAAAGCATCCACAGCAAAAAGCCCACCCTTGTCAGTGGCATACATGAAGTACTCGTGCTTCCCAATGTGGTTGTGGTCTGGCATGCCATACATGAGCTGGCTGGTGCTGTTGAACTGTACCCACGAATTCTCCTCGATCATCTGCTGCTCCTTCAGCTTCAAGGTCAGCTGCAGCTTGTCAGTGGTGGTGTCTTCCTTGTCGTAGAAGGTATCCGACGGTATCTTAACCTCAAAGTAAGTGCCCTCCCACGCGTCGACCCTGTCGATGTGGTTTGTCAGCCTGGGTGGCTCGTTTGGCTCCCAGGGCCGGGGCAGCCCGCTCGCTGTGGTGCGCACGCGGGACGGCGGGGACGCCGTTGTCAGCTTGGAGATGGGGGACCTGGTTGTGCTGGGGGGCTTCGTCGGACGGGGCGTTTTGGGCCTTCGAGTCGGCCTTCGCGTTATCGCCGTGGAGGAGTCTGTCGTGGACGGTGTGGCTGGCCTCAGAGTGGACACCCTGGGTTTCTTGGTGGTAGTCGAGGGCGGTGTGATCACCGCCGTGGGCTCCACATACCCGGGCATCGTGGGGCGAATCGGCACCGAGGCCGTGCCCGTGCCTTCTGCTACCCTGGTCGGCTGGATCGGTCCCAGCGTGGGGGTCTGAACGATGGGGCCTCTGGTTCGGATGGTGACCGTGGGTTTCCTCGGCAGCGGTATGGGCTCCCGGACGGGGGGTGCCGTGGTCTCTGTGGGAGGTGCGATGGCAGGTGATGTCGGGGTGGGGACAATCCTGGTGGGCGGTTCTTGTGCGGCAGTGGTGGGAGGCCCGATAGCAGTCAAAGGCGTAGGGGTGGCGTTGATCTGCCGCCGCATCCTCTTTGGGAGATGAGGTTTCTTGTTAGCAATGTGCCAGCCAACAACAGGGTAGCCAAGGCGGGCAGACATGGTTCCTTCCTTAGCTGGAGCCTCCACCTTGCTGATGTTGGGGACACTGTTTTGGCTCAGAGAACATCCCAGTTTCCATGAGAGTAAGGCCCCATTTTCCACCACCTTCTTTGCATTTCCTGGTCCAGCCATGAAGGCCGACATGTCAAAGAGTCTGTTATTTACAACAGGAACCAACTTCATGTTATGAAGTTCCACCTCTGAGAAGCTTCTCATTCTGTTTAAGAGTTCAATCCTCTGCTTTGGTGTCATTTTTGTTAAGTCGGCATCCAAAATGACAGTCAGGATAGTGACCGGCTCTTCCGAGCCACACACGAATGGCGCTGCGTCACCCGTGTCTTGGACAGCCACTCGCACCGACTGAGGCTCATTGTGGTCTTCTTGGTGGACCTCAATGGAGAAGACATTTGTGGTCTGCGGCACGTAGCTCCCGTTTGGAAAGTGCTGCAGTGTAGTCACTGAGATATAGTGGACACCCTTGTCTGTGTCAAGGGGCAGCCCTTCTAGGGAGCTGCTCTCTGCGTTCCAGTGCAACCAAGAAGGCAAGGAGTCTTTCCCAGCTTCAGAGATCTATAAAACAAAAAAAAAGATGTTTTTAGAAGTACAGCATTAGGATAGGTTCTAGCAGAAATAACACTTAAATTAAAGGATTAAAAAAGTGTAATAACTGGGGAAGAAACACCCTGGGCAGAGCACATCTTGGCCAGGCCTGTGCCTCCTCCTCCACACAGTGGCAAGGACAAGTTCTGCAGGGTGCACTGGTCCCAGAGGGCTTCAGGAGTCATGGCAGGTCATAAAGTCCCACAGGGCCCCCTTGCCTGCAGGCACCAACTCCAGCACTTGCTGTGCAACTACCAAGCACAAGTGGCTCATTTTCTCCAAGGGCGGACGGGGAGTTTACGTCATGGGGACAGTTACAAAGCTGAGGGTGAAGTTTTGCTGTACAGCAGAGCTGATCCAACAACAGCCCTCTTCCCACTCCCTCTCCCAGCCCTGCTGTCTTGCTCCTTTCCTCACTTCATCACACCCTGCAAGCCCATTGCTCCCATAGCTAGGCAGAACATATATTTTCTCCACTAACTTTCAGCTCTGCCCCACTGTCCCCAGCACTCAGGCTGAACTGGAGAGGCTGGAAGCCAGCAAACTATGGCTCAGAGACCCCGGCCTGGCTGGAGAGCACCAGCTCTTAACATTCAGCAGGAAATCCTGAGAGCTACACAGCCACTTAGAACACAGTATCCACCTGCTCTGCCAGAGCAACAGCAGCTGGGGACAAAGGAGGGGAGCAGACCTGATGTGACGGCCAGTCGGGCGGGCAGGGATGTGGCACACGGGCTTTAAATGAAGGACTTCACTTTTCTAGAATAACTTGCTCTTGAAAGGGAAGGCATCTCAGAGCACAGGCACCTCAGGACTACAGTGCACTACTTACTACCTCTTTTAGGTCAATGGCAACACTTGGCCTTTTCTTTACTCTCCCCTGCTCCAGAGGACTCCCCCTCCTGCCCTGGGTTGTAGGTGAAGGTGGGCACAAAAGCCCAAACCCCCAGTTCCGGAGCTGACACTGGTCTGTTTGCACTGCAGCTGGTTGCAGATCACGAGGCACAGCAGAGCCGCTCGGCCGTGCGGTGGAAGGGGCAACGTGCAGTGGAAGGGGCGATGCTGCCAGCTCGGTGGGCTGTGACATTTCCCGGGGCTGTAGGTAACCAGAGTGAGTAACCTGAGCTTTGTAACCTCCCAAGCTTGGAGGCAATTTGGCAAGGGACCTGGCTGGGCTTTCCAGAACTCCACAAGGCATCTCCTCCCGGCGCTCAGAGGAAAGAGGATGCTTTGTGGCCCATGGAGACACGTTCAGCAGCCTGGTCGAGGCTCTGGGCTCTCTGCAGTCCAACACAGAGCCATGCTCCAGCTCTCCTCCTGAAAGGATGCTTTGGTTCTCTGCAGCTCTGTAAACCTCATACATATTTCATAATTCACCCAAACGCAAAGCTGGGCGAGGAGCTTCCTAAGGAATCCTGCCTGGCAGGAGTGCTCCTGAGACTGGCAGCGGGTGCAGAGCCGGGGCTGGACTCACCAGACCACAGGTCCTGCTGGGGAAAGCCCCTGGGATGGACAAGGATCAGTGGCTGGTGCTGCAGCCCTGGGTGCCTCTCCCACTCCCTGGCTGCAGGCAGGATTCAGGCACCACCCAGGGGCGCACCCCTGTGGTGAGGCTTTCAGCACACTGAAGAGTCTGGATATGCAGCTCTGCATGGATAACGTAGGACCCAAAAAGTGTTTTGGCAAGAGCATCACAATAAAGTTTTTGTGCAAGAGCCACAGAGGGTTTCGGCCACGATCACACACCTTCATTCCTCTCCTCTGCGAAGGATCAGCCCTGCTTTTGGCCAGCCTGGACAAGCTGGAGAGCACAACATGAGACACATGCTGGGTACAGTTTATAGAGCAGAGTTTAAAGCTGTTAGCACAGCCTTACTTAACTCCTCAGCAGCAATATCCCGGAGCAGGGAACTCTGATTCCTGCTTATAACAGCTGGAGGAAGCTGTATCGTACACCCCAATATATCCCAGCCAGACTGAGGCACTGGGACATCAACATCCTTCCACTGGGCCTTGCTGTGTGCCCACGGGTCTGGCAGAGAGCAGGGGGGTTTGGCAAGGCTGTGGATGTGTGTGCTCCCTCTCCACCTCAAGAACAGGAGCTGCTTTTAGCCCAGCCATCCCAAAGGAAAGGCAGCCCTTCACCTGAGCCAGGCACAGGGAGCCTCCCTCCTGCAGGAACAAAGGACTGAATTGTCCTTCCTTGGCATCTCCTCTGCCAAGAGAGAACAAAGGCAGGATCTGCTCCTGCCCAGCCACAAGGACTGACCTGTCCTTGTGGTCCTTTAAAAAAGTGTCATTTCATCACATCCTCTAAAAACTGAGATGCCAGGACAGTGCCCAGTGCAATCCAGCATTTACAGTAGCAGGAGCCGGATGGTGCCACTCTTTCTCCCCTTGTGCCAAAACTAACCTGCCCACTGCGGAGGAGGGAAGGCTGGGCTGGGTGCACATCAGGAACAGAAACACAGGGAGGCAGGATAAAGCGGCAGCATTATTGAGGCTTACACAATCAAGAAGAATAAAAACTTTAATAGCGAGTGGTTAAATTCACTCTGAATGTGTAATTTTAGGCTACATTTGGAACAAATGTTCCCCTCTGTGCACTCTGCAAAAGTCCTTAATTACAGGATCACACACTGCATACGGCTTTCCCTGGAGTCGCTGCCAGCCCCTCCCTAGGCACGGTGCATGACTTGAGGAGGCAGCGTAAAAGCAGCGTACTTTACCTCATCTCCTGTCACAAGATGAGTCTCCCTTCAGTCATGCCTGTTCCCACATTTGACAGCCAAACTCACTTCAGAAAGGTGGCTGACCTCACATGCAGTAACGACAGCAATGAAGGCACAGGCCAGTCTGAGTATTCCTGCTTGGAAAACCATTTTTAACTTACAATTTACATTTAGGGCCCATTCTAGAAAGTGAAACCACAGCCAGACAGATTCACACCAAAAACTAGGCTCTCCTGAAAAACAAAAACAGGCCAGGCAATCACTGACTGGGACAACTTGTTCTAGTAGGGATGCGACAGTTGCAAAACATTTATAAACCCACTTAAACTTGATTAAGTTCAGCTGTATTCAGCCTGCAAGGAGATGCGAACTGTTTCTAAGGGCTCTGCAAGAGGTGATTAAGAAAATCAAATTTATGCGGATTATGCCTATAAAGCCCATGAAGATGCCTGTGCCTCCCCTGGGAAATCTTTGGGAAGGCAACAAGTCACAAGCATTCGATGCCTCAACTCTGCTTGAAACACAACTACTGCCCTGGCAGCAGAATTCATCCAAGTTCATGTGGCAAAGGAAGAGCCCAGAAAGATAATCAAAACTGTTATCAGGCTGGATAAAAATACTTGTTCCTAATCAAATGCTGACCAGCACAGCCCTTGGTGTGGGTCTGTCCTGGTCACAGTCACTGCTGTGTTCATGGTGGGGCAAAACTGGGAGCAGGGAGCCCTGGACTCTGTTCTAGCAATGTTTCCTTCCAATATTGCTTCAAAGGGTATTTGTTAAGGCTACACAAAGTTAATGATTTGGGATCTCTAGTTTTCATGTTAAAAGTTTCCCAGTTTTCTATGTATGCAGTAAGTATCAGCCTTAAGCCCTGCCATTTCCCCCAAGGGATCTCGTTTCAAAATAACTCTTCCGTTGCTCAATTAAAAAAAAAAAAAAAGAAAAAAAGAGGCTGTCTTTGTTTTCCCATTATTCAAGATAATTGTAAATGAATGCTTATGGGCTAAAGATTACACCAGCCTGGAAGTGTATTGAAGACCATGACAAAATAAGCCATGATTTTGATTTTAAATACATACAGTGGTCTGGCTGGTTTTGAAGACCTTGTTCACAAAATCCTTTCAGATAGAGATGGCCTGTTATTTTTAGGCCAGCCAAGAGCAATCAGCTCATGAAAGAAGATAGCTCAGTTTGATTTGTTTTTTTAAACTTGGATCTTCAAGCCCTGTAGCCAACAAGACAAATACAAGCAAAGGAGCAGTGAGCAAAACTGCTGCCTCGGAGGAATTCTGGCAAAAACCACATTCTTGCTTACAAGAGTGCCCCCTAATCCTCCAGGTATTTAGTCCTCCTCCTCCTCCTCCTCCTCAGGATGAATCCTCCAAAAAAGGAGGCAGCGAGTCCTTCGCCAGGAGACAGGTACTGTAGGATCCGGCCACAGATCTCCCTTTGGCACATCACTATGAAATCCTCCCAGCCCAGGAAATATCCAACGGGATCTCCCGTCTGTGCTGCCAGAGCCTCCTGTGAGCATCAGCAGCTGGGACTCGGCTCTCTTCCTTTTAAATCAGCCCTAAAAACCCCCTGGACTGCTTTTGGGCAGAGTGAGCATGGACAGTCCTGCAGCTCTGCCAGATCTCCCACTGCCCGTCCCCTTCCCCTCCCTCTGCTGCTGAGAGACAGACCCCATGCCAGGAATTACATCGGGGGCATAATTACCAAGGACAATTTATTGCAGCCAGACTCCTTCAGCATCACCCACACACACCTGGTCAGCAATGAGGAATACCCTGGCTGAGCCCTCTCCACCTGAACAGAAGGTGAGCTGAGCTGTGCCCATCTGACTGACCCAGCCAGTGTCACACCAAGTCTGCAGGCTCAAGCTTCTGCAAGCAATTAACCAGCAGGCAGGGGAAGAAAATGGAAATTCAAATGCAATTCAAATGCAAATATAACTGCAGAGAAAGAGTCAAGCCTAAGCTGTTTGCCTAAGCCCAAACTTCATCTTCACCTCCTGCTAGTGCCGCAGCACAGGCAGTGTTGGCAGCAGAAGCTACACAGTCTCAGTCCCGAATCAGATCCATGGACAGGCAGATTCCTCCTGCCCTGCCCCACACAAGCGGGGGTAGAGACTCTGGTTTCAGATCCACTCCAGTGCTGAAGGAACTGTGGGCACTGCAATGATCCGTGGCGCTGGCACAGCCTGTCTGGAGCCAGGAGGAGTGATGAGAACGATGGGGCCTGCAAGCTCCAGGTCAGAGGATGGAGGAGTCCCTGTTTTGGGAGGCAGGCTCTGCCTGTGGGTCCATCATGTGCACTCCTTTTCTCACCTGGCACAAAGACTGCACTGGTGCCTGCAGGTGTGGGGCCAAGCTGTCCAGGCACCACGGCCCCAGGCAGGTCCCATGGTGGCAGAGGCTGCTGCCCTGGGCCAGGGAATGCGATGGTGCAAGGCAGGAGCTGGGCAACCAACCCTTAGAACACAACAGCTGCCAGAGCCTGCCAGAGTTCAGGAAGCATTTGGACAATGCTCTCAGGCACATAGTGTGGTTCTTGGGGTTGTCCTGTGCTGGGCCATCAGATGGACTCAATGGTCCTTGTGGGTCCATTCCAGCTCAGGCTATTCTGTGATTCTATGAAGCTGTGAGTCTTTGGCTCCAGGGAACAGCCCTGCCAGCGCGGCTGGCCTGTATGCACTGTATGCCTCCAACACTACACCCCCCTTCTTTCCTCAACTACAACAGAACTGCAAACTAGGACATCAGAGAGGTTGTGCCCAGAAACACAAGGCCCAGAAAACAGAGCTGGTGCACCTCTCAGAGCCTTCTGCTCACATGGCACAGCTACCGTGTCACAGCACCAGCACTACGGGAGAGCTCAGGCTGGAGAAAGGAAAGCACAGGGAGCAGGGAGGAACTGCAGCCCATGTGCTTCCCTGCAGAGGGGACTGCGATCCCTGCCAGGGGGTTTTGGTATCCTCAGCAGACACTGCTCCTCTGAGCTGCTCCGTGCCTTGGGCAAAAGGCCCAAGAACTCCTGGACAAAAACAAGCTCCTCCAGGACATTTCATGCAGATGCATCTATCCCTGAAGTCTAAAAACAACCCAGAGACTTCAGTGGCCCTCAGAACTACGTCAGCCTTGGTGACCCGAGCCTTCATTACCAGCAGGAGCTCGCTGCTTCCCTTCAGAGGCTGAAAGCTACATGGGAACAGCTGGTCACTGGTGCTTCCTTTGTGCACAGGTAGGTCAGGATGGTTGAACTAACCCTGCACTTCAGCTGGTCCCAGCCAAAGCCCTGCAAAGCTTTTACTGCCTGTCTCCATGCACTGAAGCTGTTGTTTTAGACAAAAAAAAATAAAAAAAAATAAAACATTTGAGCTCAGAAAGCTGAGCTAAAGGACAACAAGGCTTACAGAGGACACATCACCGGTCCTGGCCCTCGACTTCAAGTTAAAACTTCAGCCTCTGAAGGGCCAGGCAGCAAAACCACTTGCAGTAGCTGCTCTGCTTTCAAGTGCTCAAGAAAACCTGAAAGAGAAGTTTACGCGTCTGCTGCTAATCTGCATTTTCCAGCCGTTCACGTTCACGGGGCGAGGGAAGCCTCGCACAGAGAAAGCAGCTCCTCTCCTCCGCGGGTGCAGGGCTGTGCTGTGGACACAGGCTGCCTTCCCCCCGAGCTGGGCTTTGTCTGCCCAACTCCTTTATGGTCAGTAAAATGGCTCCGCAGAGGCGCAGGCTGAGCAGCTACGCCCAGCCTGTGCCACCCTCGCATACTCCTGCCATGACGGCTCCTTTTCCAGATGCGCCTCTGTGTTGGCTATAAGGACACCATTCAGCGTCCCACTCTGCCTGGGCAAGGGAACACAACAGCTGTTTCACGGGGAGGTCACTACAAAACATTGAGTGTCCCAAGAAATCCTCCTTTCATCGGTCCATGCAAGCAGCTTGGAAGGATTTGTTTAGCCTCATTGTTGGAGCGGGAAGGCACAGCCCGCCCGCGCCAGGGCTGGGGTCAGCACTGGCTGCCCACACCCCGCTTTCTCCCTTGTCCAGGGGGTGAGCACGGGGCAGGAAAAGCCTCACACAGCTTAAAAAATAAAAGTTCAGTTGGGTTCTTCTTTCAGCGCGACTTTTTATACGCGAAAGGCCAAAGGGAAGCAAAAATACCACAAAGCAGGGATGCCAAGTGCTGGGGGTTTAGTGCTGCCACCGCACAGCTAACCAGCCCTGGCAATTTATTCCTGCCATCAGCAGATTGCTGGAAAGCTGGCTTTCAAGAGCACAGCAAGGAAAGGCAGACCGGATCCCACAGTCCCAGGTCTGCTCCTTCACAGAATTCTCATTAGCGTCACATTCCTCCGTCTCCCTGGATGCTCAGAGCAACAACCTGTAAGAGCAGGACAAAACAAGGAACTTCCCAGCCCGTCTGAAAATCCAGTTTATAATTAGATCGAGTCATATTTTCCACTCCTCCAAATTCAGAGCTTGTTACTAAGTGCGCACTAAAAATGTCAAATTCCCTGACTTGGTCTCGCTGCAGGAAAAAGATAAGAGTCCCCTTAAGCCTCCCCACAGAAATCTTATCAGCTCATCTTATCGCTCAGATTGCAGTGTGGCAGCTAAGCAAAGCCCTGCCCAAATTCTCCCTTGCCTGGACCTGTTCCAGGCACTGCCATTTATCCCTGTGTGCTCTCCCGTAAATAGCGGCTGTTGCTACAACTCCCAGTTAGGCCAAGAAAACCAGGGACAAGGTGAAGCTCAAATGCTTTGACACAGAGAGCCCTTTAAGATACCCAACTTGATGACACAGCCCCTCGGGAACACTCTTCGCTTCCCTTCTTCCTTTGAGAAATGCCACTTCAATAAATTTCACATTCAGTTAAACAAAGATCACTGCAAGAGGGAAAAAAAAAAAAAAAATCAGTATTTTGTGGTTTTCTTCCCTGAAAGCAAGTGTGTCCTGGCACTGCAGGCTGGCAGCTGACATCCAGCCCTTGGCTTCAGGGTTGGAGCAGGGCTGAGGCGAGCAGCACCGCCCTGACAGCAGATATCCATGTCAGGACTCCTGCAACCCAATCCCTGTGGGTCCTGTTTATAAATCAAGGTCCCTGACGACTGACGAGAGCAACGCTGGCTGATAAAAGCCACTTCACCAGACAGCAAACAGAACCAGCAATGGAAAAATCAAGCTCCTGCTTGGAAAGTTTAGTGGTAGGTCTTGGCAGTGCTGGGTTAATGGTTGGATTCAGTGATCTAAAAGGTCTTTTCTAACCTAAACAGTTCAATGAAAGCAAGACTCCTTTTTCCCCAGATGGATATCCAGTACTCCGATAACCTTCAAACCCACTTCACAGCTGCCCTGTAAGTCAGCTGAGTGAATTCAGTTGCTCTAATCGCTTTGCCAGCAGCTATGTTTGCCTACAGCAACAGCTTCTTGGGGCCTCTGCTACACGTTTTATCTGTTTTCCCAAGAAAGCCCTGGTGAGACTGTGCACTCGAAATCTCAAAACAACCAGAGGCCAAGACACAGCCAGGAATGGTGAGCATCAGCTATGCTCACCTGAACTCCTGGGCATCAGCTACGAACCCACAGCAGATCTGCTCTCTGGGATCCATCCCACACCAAACACAACCAGGATAAAGGCAGGTCAGCAGCTTTACATGATCTTCAAGGAAGTCACAGCAAATCTGCTCTGGCAGGGATGTGTCTTGGGCAACACTGCATACCAGGAGCTTCTCTCCTTCCAGCATACTTTATAGATCCATCTTTAAACAAAAGCCATTTAATTGCATGTCTTTATGTACTGCAGGCACGGGCATTTAGGATATCAGACTACGCAAGGGCTGAGTTCCTTGTGGGTATTGTATCCTTGTGGGGGTATCATATCTTGGCTGGTGGGATGAGCAGCCAGCCAGGCTTCCTGCAACAGCTCCCATCCCAAATCATGCACCTCGCCTCACATCCTCCTCTGGGACCTCAATGACTGGAAGCAGCAAAAACTACAGACCTGGATATTGCAGCTGATGGGAAGATGTCCAAACCAAAGCAAAGCAGACGTGGAAAAGCAAACGATCGGAGAATGTATCAAACAAGGCTATTTATAGAAGAGAAAAGGAAGTTTTGATGCTTTTATAGGAGGTTCTGGTAAAATTTCATCTAGAATGTTTTGTATAGCTGTGGTCACGCAAACAAAGAAAAATGAACTCATGCTGCAGGAGGCGCAGAAGACAGCTGCAAAGCTGAGGGGAGGGAAAGAAAGCTTATTTTATGAGAAAAACTAAAGAGATTGGCTTGTTTAACCTCATAAAATCAAGATGGGGAATATGCCTGTCACCTATAAATACATAAAGGAAGTAAATATTATGAAGGTAGAACTGATTTAAGCTAAAGGGCAGCACATATAAATATTTCTAGCCATCCCTAAATTTAGGCTAGAAGCTGCATTTTTAATCACAGCAGCCAAATTCTGGCGCAGCTTCAAATGGAAGTGGAAGAAACAGGAAATCCAACTGGTCTTTGACCTGAGCATGATCTGTTCTTCGACAGGACACAGCTAAGAGGTAACAGGTCAGACTCCACACAGTCCTCAGTGGACATGGGCAAAGGAGATGACGACTGGTGAGGGTACCAGCACCAGTGTCCACACAGCACCAATGCCTGCAGTACCCCATCCCAACCAGCATCTGCCAGGAGCCAGCAGGAACCTGCACACCCTCACACTACCCATCTGCATGGTAAGGGGGCTGTACGACATGGGGAAATTGGGTGATTTAACCCAACTCTTGCAAAAATGCCAATGCTTTGTTGTCAACTGTGGCAGAAAGGGCTGCAGGGTGCCTTTTGGGAAGGCACGGTAAGGAGTTTTAATTTCCAAGACACCTTCAGACAGCAGGAGAGCAATCTTGCAGCGAGAAGCCTTGCTGCAGTGAGGAAGCTAGAGGACAACAGCTGGACTGAGCTGCTGCCAAATGCAACAGCTGGAATACCTGCAAGCTGCAGCTGCCCTTCAGAGGACACGGTAACGCCTGACTAAAACACCCGCTTGGGAACACGGCACAGGGGAAGGGAGTTACCATGGCCACAGTGCCTTGCTGGCAGCTGGCTCTGAGCAATGTGGAAACGAGACCTTGAAATTAAGACACACAAGAGTTTTTCTACTTCTTTTCTGTGCAGCTGGAGCGCATTGTAATAAACTTGCTCTTGTCTTTAACCATAAAATCTCACCTGTACTGCAGCAGCTTTGGGGGTGGCAGGGAAACACTGGAGATGGCTCCCAGGAGCACATACCTGACTGTGCAGGAGTGCGTGCCTGCGGGGCACTCCTCCACCACGCTGCAAATGCCTGGCGTTGTTTCCATCCCACAACCAAGCTTGCAGAGAAAAGTATTTTGTCTACAGATGGCTGGAATCTGCTAACAAGGAGGGAGAGGATCTGAGAAGGAGTTTCAAGCCAATTCCCCACCACAATCCTAGAAACAATCAGTGGGAATCATCTAGAAATGAAGCAATCACACCTTCTCCAGGTTCCAGTGGAAAGCTCCTAGGAGTTTGGGAACATCAACTGTCAGCATTTTCTTCTAAAAAAATTATAGCAAATATCTTCAAAATTTAAGGGGAAAAAGTACAGGCAACCATTGTAAACCCTGACCCATCTCAGAGGACGCAGCCCTTATTCTTTTTTTTAGCAGGGTTTAAGTACACCAGTTAGCAAGATTCAGAAGATATTGCACTTTTAGTGCTCCAGCTGAGAAACTCAAAGCACCCTGAGAAAAAGACCAGAGCAATCCGCCATGAAACTTTCCACTAAAACAAAAATGCACCCAAAATTGCCTACGCAGTTCTCACTAGCCAGGAATCAAAGCCCTGCAGCAAAGGTCGGCTGTGCTCAGCAGCCAACATGCATTCCCTGCATGGAGAGCCCTTCCAGAGAGAGAGCAGCTAAGCAAGAGCCTGCTGCACTTTTAAAATCAATTTCAAGGGGAACAGATGCAACGTGCTCACGGATAAGCCCAGGGACGAGCATGAAAATTGCTCCCAGCATTTGCTGAACTACACACAACCAGCTACTGCTGGTCCTCCTCCAGCCCAGTCCATTCCAGGCTCTCCAGGCATGCTGGTGTTACCCAACACACCTCACACCAACAGGGCAGAGGTATTGTTTGAAGCCATCAGGTGGGGTGGACATAATCCACCAGGATTTTTCTGCAACTACTGGAGCTATCACAGATGACTTTTGTGCCAGGGAAAGATGACAGAGGAAGCTGAGGTGTTACACAAACTGATTATTCTTGCCATCAAGGCAGCTATTAAACAAGCTTCTAGAACAAGCACTCACAGCAAAATCCCAAACCAAAGTTATAATTTCTGTAACATGAGCTCTTGGGCTCCTGAGACCCTCCTGGGCTCTGGCAGCCCACTGCTGTACAGGTGCCTTGTGCTCCAAACAGGCTGTGGGTAAAGCTGGGCAGGGACCTTGGCCGTGGTCAACTCCACGTCACCAAGACCAGCCTGGCCCCCTCCCTGACTCCTCTGGCCAGGGGCTCACCCACCACCTTCCTCCTCCCTGTCTGACCCTCTGTCAGTGACAGCTGCATTCTTCAGATTTTCTGCCCACCCTGCACCCTCACTGGAGTCAGTGGGATCACGTACCGGGATTGGGATAACGGTGACAACACACAGAGCTAAACCAAACTGCCTTCAAGCAGAGGCTGAGATGTCAGACTTGCTCCTGACTTGCTCTCCACCTCCCTCTGATCTTCTAAGGCACATGAGAAGCTTGTCTTTTTATAATGCTTTCTGAAAATGGATTTTTAAAACTTGTTTTCAGGTTTGCTCTTTGGAAGGTAATGCTGTTTTTAAAGAACAGAATTCTCTGAACTCCACACAATCCAAGCAAACCCTCCCAGGAAAGGACTAACAATGAACACACCTGTGTTCAGCCACGTCCCTACCATCCTCTGGGCTATTCTAACACTTCCCTGCACTCAGGACTGACTCAAAAACTTGGTGTTCAGGTTCCCGCAGTGCCAGCGGTGTGAGGTTAAGTTAGAGAAAAGGAAAGGCTCCCAGCTTTCCCAGGAGGACCCAGGGACGAGGTCAGAAGACTGTGTTACACTCAGCCCAGAGTCCCACTGGCAGGACAAGGTCTGTTTGTCTGACAATGCTTTGTTACCACAATGAAACAAACTCCCTGAGACTTTGCAGCAATCCCAGAGAATCCGTGGCTCCCCAGATCCCAAGGCAACATCTCCTCGTGAATGTGCCCACCATTCCAGGGGTGAAGCGTCTCTTAGTTTAAATACAGCCAACAAACCCTATCAGTCATCACCGAGAAGTTTCCTCTGTTACAGAGGAACTCTGCATGAGTTAAGACTTTATTTTCTTATAAAAATCCTTCCCCCATAGTCCTTCCAACCACCCTCAGGACCCAGTCCATTAGTGGGGTGACTCACTTGACTCCTGCACGAATATAAGCGAAAAGGAACCCTCAAATAATGGCATTTCTCACCTGGACAACTTCTCCATTGGAAGCAATTAAATCCGTGGGGATGGAGACTCTGAAGTAGCGTCCCACCACGGCAGAGCTGTCCGGTATGCCCACCACAGCCGGCACAGTCTCCTGGAGGTCCGAGAGCACGGAGTGCATGGAGGCCTCCAGCTGGTTCTCCCAGTCCCGAACCACTTCTGCTGGCTCGCTGGGCCAGTGGCAGTGAGCAGAGGCTGCCAGCAGCAGCACGGGGAGCCAAGTCCTCCCCAGGAAAGGGGGCTGCAGTAGGCATCCAACAGTCATTCTTCCCAGGAGCCTTGACAACAGTGCTCCAGCTGGAAAGGGGATCACAGGGAATCTGCAGGCACCACAGCACAGGCAGGGGATCCACCAGTCCTTCACAGCAGCCTCATCCTAGGAGTCCTGGGAACCTGGGTAGACATAGGAAATCCAATCAGCACGTTAATTACGGTACCCAAGCCAGTCAGCCAATACACACAGACCTTGCAATGAGCAGAGGGCTACTGGCCACACTGCCCTCTGCGCCTCAGCTTTTGATTTAACTGCAAGTTACCACTACCAATAAAGACAGTGAGAGCTTCTCAGCTCCTCTTCTGATGTACAGCACCTCCAGAGAAACAAGATCCTCCTGCTTTTCCACACACACAACTGTGTTTCTGCTGTTCTGGAGCCACAGCATCCCAAGACAGCCACAGGTAGGGGGACAGGGCAGGTACAAGTGGAACTGAGACTAAGCACAGTGCCAATAGTTAACTTTTGAAGGCAAGCTGAAGTCAGGCTGGGACATCAGTGGATCTCAATGCCAGTTATCCAGTAGAAAGGTCCCAAGAAACCTTTGGAATTCCAAAGCTGCCATCCTGATGGCTTGGTGCATGACAGATGCTTCTGCTACTCTGACCCACAAGCCTGGTTTTCAAGCCAGGTCTCCTCTCAGGTCCAGCTTTTGGTATTAGTGTATGGACTTGCTTTAGGGGCCAGCAATACACCCCCCCAAATCAGACTGGAGTGAGCTATGCACACATCTTGTTCCATGCTGCCATCCAACCCCTCCTGCTTGCACAGCTTGCCTGTCCCATCACACTGCCAAGACACATCTCCAGTTCTCCCTCACTGCCACTCTGGCATTCTGGTTTGCAGCCAGCACAGCCCTTGGTAACTAATCTGCTGTACCAAATGGGACGGTGGGTTATGAAGGACGGGTGGACAGACACACAGACAAGCAGGTGTTGCTCAGTCCCAGGAGCACACGGGACTGGGCTCTCACAGGCCAGGCACTCACGCCTTGAACCAACTCCTTTTTCCCAGGCTGGAGAGAGAAGTGACTTCACATTCCCAGAGCAAACTCAGCCCAGCTTCTAACCACTGGCTCCCAGTCCTCTGTGATTTATTTTAGCCTGTTTGGTCTGCACCGTGTGAGGCACATTAGGCTGTCCCAAGAGATCCTGGAGCCAGACTGTGTAGGAAGGGAAATCCCACTGTTTCTTGCCCTTGCAGAGCTCCTGAAGCAGCACGACAGGACTCAGCTGACCTGCTGAGGCCAGACAGGGTGTATTGCCCTTCATGGGCCTGCAGAGGCAGGCAGAGGGTCTGCCCATGCAGGCACCCAAGCCCAGGGCTACCACAGCAGGCTCCAGAAAAAACAAGAGAGAGAAGATGTGACAGCTCATCCTAAAGCCTGCACTCTAGAAATCTGAGAGGCAGTGTGCAAGGACCTGCACCTCCACATCCCTTGATGGCCCTTTCACAATAAATCCCACATGCAAAGGGGCTGACACTTCCCATCCCAAGGTAATGCGCCCAGGGCACTGTTGGAGCTGGCAAAGAGGCTGTGGGTAGTAGGAATTACGAGCCAAATGCAATAACCTCTGGCTACAGCATCCACAAGGCAGATATCTGACCTGACTGCTGTCAGTTGTGGAAAACCTGTCTCAAGTGACAGGCAGAAGAGACAGCAGAGGCAGAATAACATTGCTGGGAACCACAAGACAGAGGGGAGGGTGGCTGGTGTGATGGCCAGCACCACAAGAAAGCCAACTTCCCACTGCTCTTGTCCTTCCAACTGGCTGAGCCAACCAGGATGGGAATACACCAGACAAAACAGGGAAGCCAAAGCCAGGCCTGTCCAAAAGGCAACTGAGCAGAGAATCACAGTATATGCTGAGCTGGAATCATCAGGATCATGAAGCAAAACTTCTGGCCCTGCACAGGACACCCCAAGAATCACACCATGTACCTGAGAGCATTACCCAAATCCTTCTTGAATTCAAGACAGGCTTGGTGCTGTGGCCACTTTCCTGGGGAGCCTGCTCCAGTGCTCAACCACCCTCTGGGTGAAAAACCACCAGCATTTAATGGTCTTCACCCAGAATGAAGCGCCTGAGCTGCTTCTCCAGAGGTTCTCATCATGAAGTGGCTGGAGGGTGAGGACAAGTCACACTCCCTCCAGGGCACATCTCTCCTACCAGCTCCCTGTGTGGTCAGAGGATATGACACACACCAGTTTATTCTGGATGAACTGAACGTCATTACCACAGTAAATGTCTGGTGGAGAATATCCAACAGGACACAGGAAGGAGCTACATAGATGGTGCACACACCTGCAGGAAGTCCAAAGGAGGCCCCTGATCATGACAGCAGGGATCATGGGACTCTCACCCCCACACAGTGCCTTAAAAAGCAGAAAGAACCACCTTCACCCTCCATGCAGCCTGGGGCATGGCCACTGCAGTGATGCCGCATTGTCCACGAGCTCCTTCTCCTGAAGCCTGCTCATCGGATAGTCCTGATGTGTACAGCAAGTACGGGCAGGATCAGAGTCTTGAAGCCAGGAGAGGAATGTGGCAGCAGCCCTGTGGCTGCTGCGGGGCTGAGATGCTATCAGGGAAACGTGGCTGCCTCTCACTGCTGCTCTGAGCAGCCACACGTAAGCAGAGGAGAAGCACCCTGGACACACTGAGACCCAGCCTACAACCATATAGCGCTGCAAAGGGCCTGGAGAGGCTCAGCACCACGTTGCCAGGCCAGGCCCAGCCCCTGCCCTTGCCCTGTCACACTGCAGTGGAGCTCCTGACAGAGCGTGGTGCAGCTCTGTGTTGCTCAGCCAAATGACGTGATCTGGCCATGGGCATTTTTGTTGAATAGAGAGGAGTATTTAGGCAGAAAGGAGCTGGTCCTTGATATCTATGGCGAGCAGCAGAGGAAGATGAAGTCATGACCTATTTCAGAAACACTTACCAGGGCAGGCAACAAACACCATCCAATATGTGCCTCTCAGCCCAGAATGAGCCATTAAGCACTCATGTCACACTTGCAGGTTGGAAAATTCAAAGTTTCACTTGTAGGGGAACTACAGAAGAACTGGTTCAACATATGGAAGCGAAGCATGCAGAAGGTATAGGAGGAGTTCAGTAGCTGATAACAAAGAACAAACAGAAATGCTGAGAACAAACTTGCACCACCACCAAAAAAAAAAAATCTCTTAACACAGCTCCACCTCACCACACAATGGACAGAAGCTGAAACACTGCCAGCCTCTCACAGTGTGTGCTGAGGAGGAAAGGCAGGGTGGTTCCAGCTATCTGTAGAGCTGTACAAGGCACTGCTCCACAGTGCTGAGGTCCATGCGGACTTTCGCTTCAAGGTGGAACGCTTTTTGGGATAGGAGGTCCTCTGCCTAAAGGCAGTAGGTCTGCTCTGCAAGTCCACTGGCCACCAGCACTGTGGGTCTGGATGCAGCTGCAGAACAGTGAGTGTTACCTGCAGTAAAGCTGGAGCAATTTCTGGGGACCTGCCTGGTGCCTCTGTCAAGTTTGAGAGCCCACACCATCCCACATGGCACTACGAAGGGCAGAACTCTGACTTGCTTGTTTGAGATACCATCCCGGTCATATGTGGAAAAAGTCGATATTCTGGATCATCATCCAGAGGCAAAGAGCTTGAGCTCATCCAGAAGGAAAAACCTCAATGCTTCACGCAAGTTTCCCACAAAATGGGGCCAAAACCCAAACACAGCTCGAATTCTGCAGGTGCTTTTCTGTTGATCTCTGGGAAGCATCAGACCACAGAGCTGACTCAGGCAGCACTTCCCAGTTACGAGGGAAGGCCAGACCACCCCAGCTTCTCTGCATGGCACAATGCTCTTCCTTCCAGCAGGATCTGCACTGCTCAGCTTCGCAGAACAAACACTAAGGTTCAGGTTAGTCCTGAATTTCAGGATGTTTTGTTCCATCTGATCTTCTGAAAGAACTGACTTTCTCTTTATTCTCCCACTTCTGTGAGAGCTCTTTCGGTCTCAAGTTCGAGCCTCCAGAGCATTGGATGAAACATCAAAGTCAGTATCAACATCTGCTTCAGTCCTAGCACTCAGTGCATGTGCCAAGGTTGATTCCAGACCTCCAGTGCCAAACCCCCCACTGCAGAGCCATTGAACTGGGCCTGCTTGGTGATGTTGAGATGATCCTGCACTTGATACGACGCTGACTTGTCAAGGCAATGCCGGAACTTGCTCCTCCTCCAAGCACCTACATGGCCCACTGACATGGTAAGGACATGCTGCACCTTCATTATCCAGGAATGCTGAACAGTGCAGGCAGAAAACGGGACTGAAGGGAAAGCCCGAGAGCAGGACAAGGCAGCTGCCTCCAGCTACACATCTTCCCAGAGACCTCTCCTTCTGCCCACTGCAGAACCAGGAGCGTGGGACCAGGGAAAGCATCCCCACCACAGGAGGGTGGCTGCCCTAGAAATCACTCCTCCTCTACGGCCGATTACGGCACCACTTCGGCAAGAACCAGTGAAAGTGAAGTCTCCCTCCAGCTGCATCTAATCCAATTGCTCAAGCACACAATCACATTCACTGGGCTGCGGTAATTAATCACCACCAGCATATTAATGCCAGTGAGCCCCAGCATCCAGAAAGCTCAAGTAGCTGCGTGCAATTCCTTACTCCGGTTAAGAAGGTATTTAGGAGTGAGGAGGAATCCCACTCACCTGATTGCTTATTTACCAATATCCTCATTAAAGGAAGCATTAAACAAGTGGCCTTTCCCTAAGGAAGCAAACTCGGACTTGGCTAAGAAGAGCCAGTGCAACCTTCCAGAGCAGAGCTGTTGTCTCTGCAGAGATCTCCGGAGCATGTTTCCACAGGAGGATCTCCGGGCAAGTCCCGTCAGCTACCGTGCGCCTGCGTGTCAAGGCAGCGAGGGGCAGGAATGATGAAATCCAGCGTCCCCAGCCAGGCACACAAAGATGGCACTCTGCCCTACATGCTCCCGGGTCCAAAACAGGACAGCAGGCACCCGTGGTGCCAGCCTGGCAGCGCGGCCCGGGCAGAGGGGGCTGGTGCTCCGTGCACGTCTGCGCTGGGCTCAAGGAGTCTGGAAAGGGGGGCAGGAGGGAGAAACAGCTCAAAGGCAGCGTGTCTGAGCAGGGCAGCCCAACACCAAGTTATGAACTAACAGATACAGTCTCATCAAGACCAAGAGCATGCTAGCCTGAGACATCATATGGACAAAGAACACTCTGGAGCGTGAAATTTAGGAAACAGTAAGAGTTTTTGTGCCTGTTCCACTCCGGACGTACCCTGAAACAAAGGCAGCAGCCCTTTCAACAGCCTGTGTTACAGGCTATGGGAACTTCTGCAAATGGCTCTGGGGCTTATTTCCAGATGACCATTCACAGAGGACCCAGGCTCCAGACACTGTTGTGCCCAGGATGAGTTATAGAAAGGGATGTACAGCAGAGCAGCTACACAGAGATGCAGTGGTGACACACAGATTAAGGGCAAGTAACTGCCACGAGGGAACAGGCCAAGTGGAGGAAGGAAGATACATCCTAAATGTAGCTCCCTGCTCTGCAGTGCTCAGAGTGACAGCACCCTGCCCTGCGTGGCACTAACCAGGCATCTGTGGGAATGGTGGCCTTACACCAAGGCTGGAAGGCAAGAGCTCATGCACAAGTTTCTGGTTTAATGCTGCACTCACAGCTGCCTGCTCATAGCCACGTGTGCACCAAAACCAAAGCAGCAAAGACCGGACTGCAGGAGAGACCTGCCCAGGTACGGAGCCGCAGATTGGTGCTCCTGAGGCTCCAGAAGCCCCTTCCACCCACAGCTGGTCACCCCAGACACTGTCAGCCCAGGAGGTACCAACTGAGCTGTTCTTAATTCTTCACCCTAAAACTGCATTTCAACAGGCCCTACCACAGCTGTGCCCACCGTGTACTGGCACCACATTAAAAGCCCAACAGAAATGACACCCAAACCAAAGGACATACGCACGAAAGAGCTGCTGTTTTCAGCCTTGTCCCTTGTATTTCTGCATTGCTCATCTCCAGCACATCTGGTGTCAGTAACAGGAAACCCCGACACTGAAAAACAATCTAGGGGACAAAACCAAACCCAAACAAACTGGAAACAGCCGTGCTAAAAATGTGTGCTGGGCAGGGAAACAAGCAGCACCCCCCTGCTGATGAGGAACTCGGCTGTGAACTGTCACCAACTTGTTGCTTTCAAGTCCCAAAGGCAGCTTTGTGACGCTTGTGCAGGAAGTGGTCACAGCCACAGACACCTGATGGCAGCTTTTATTCTGCTAAAGCACCAAGATATTTAATGTTCCTGTAACTGACAGGAAGCTTTCTACCTTCCATTACCTTTTGCTTGAAAACTACAGCTCTGAGACAGTGAGAAAAAATGCAGAAAGTGTAATTTCCCTTTTTTCCTCCCTGTATTGTATCTGTTTGTCCAGAAGCTGGGCTACAGTACTGCCCTTCCCAGCTAGGAACTCCACTCCCAGAAAGCCTTCTTGCCCTGGAAAAGGTAAGCCCTCCCTCCACTAAGTACTGTGCAGGGGAGGAGGCAGCCCCAGCAGCACCAAAAGCCCTCAAAGGTACATATGAAAGGCACTGCACAGCAGCAGCAGAAGCATAAAAGACACCAGATCCCTTTTGCCAGCTGGACATGGAGCATGTTTTATCTCCCCTGCAGAGCACATTTACCCTGAAAGGTGCAGTCTTAAGACTTCTTCTGGAGACAGCACCCTCCCCAGCCTCCTGCAGCCCTGGGAAGGCAAGAGGGACAAGTACGGTACGCACAACTGCCTCTTGACTACACACTTGCATGCTGACCTGACAGATTCACTGGAAGACCATCCGGATGCCCCCCTGCTTGTCCATCCTGCTCCAGTGGCCCCTTGCAACCTTTGTGTGCTGCTTGTCCTGTGCTCAAGCCATCCCTCGACTGTCTGGCTGTGCCTGACCCGTAGCAGTGACCGGCAGCTGCAAATTTTGGCCAGGCATCTTTTCTGACTCTTCGATGAAAGTCTCAGGAACCACAATCAATCCCTTCCTCCACTTTGTTATTCCCAGACAGCCAACTCAGATCATATCTTCAAGTGCATTCAGTTGAAAGGAAACTCAGATATGATCTTCCCGAGTATTTAGAAGGCCTCGGAGATCATTTTCCCCCTGTAATTACAAACATCGCAGCCAGGTAGAACTGCCATTGTTTGCTGCCAGCAGTCAGGAAAAATTAGGATATAAACAGCCACCAACAAGCCAAAGCAGAGGGACAGCTTCAGCAGTGCCACCCCACACCTCTTGTATCCTGTGAGCAGGCCCCATCTCAAGGGAAGGCTGGCAGAGAAAAGTGATGGGAATCAAAAGTACAAATGGATCCTTCCTGGAGGAAAATGGGAGAGAACAAAGTGGGATGCACTGGGGCACTAGGGAGATGGGGAACAAGAGCCCACGCTCTCCTCTAATTAAAGGACCAGAAGCCAAACTAAACCAAATCAGGCTCAAATCCAAACAAAATGGGTTTTCTCAAGGACCCAATTGGGTTGTGAACATGAATGTTAAAACTTCACGTGGGTTTGAAAAAAAACAACAAACCACCGGGTGGGACTGGACAATTTTATAGAAGGCAGAGTTACCAAGGCAGCATTTCTGGCTCAAGCACCACTTGATCCCGGGACAGCATTCAGGGAAATGATGACTCGCATTCCTCCCCAGGCATCTTCTCCCGGCTGTTATTGGAAAGGGCATATAGGCTAAATATACAGCTGCAGCAGGGCAGGGCAAGGGTCCATCTGCCTCAGGGCACGCACTGCAATGTGGCTTTGGCTTCACTGTGGGTTTCCAGCCCACAGCCAGCCAAAGCAAGCCCCTAAAAACTCTGCTTATAACTCCTGGTTTAGTCTGGAAACAGAGCAAGAGTGTGTAAAAATCCTAATATTTAATTCTGTGTTTAAGGGAATGTAAGCTAAATCTAGTATTAAAATCCACGGGAAATTAAACTACAAAAGTTTATGGAAAATAAAAGGATGGGACTAAGATCTCCTTCCATACAAATGCCATACGAATGCATATTTTGAAGACAAACACAACAGATGTGTGTATATATACATACACACACATGCACACACACACAAATGCTTTATAAGTTTCCAAGATTTAGTAAAAAACAGAACTGAAGGCACTGGCTCCAACTTTCTCTCTTGGAAGAAAAGTTTTGTATCGTGATGAATTTGTTTATTGTTCATTCTGCAATGACGACCACGGCATTACAGGAAAGCGTTTCAGCAGAAGACATCCCATGGGAGAGCTGGGACAGAGGACACTGGGCTGGCACCTGAGGCACCCAATGACAAGGCAAGGCAGCACACGAACACAAGAAGCAAGGGGTCACTTTTCAAACTCGAGGGCTACGAGGCATCAGAGCCTGACCTTGTGTTCCTGAGCAGGCAGGTTGTACCCCACAAAGCACGAAAGGACACGTGCAGGAGCAGCTGGTGTGACAGTCACCACTGTGTGTCCTGTCCCCTGGTATCACTCACCATCCACCAGCTGTTCCAAGGCTAATTCACACTCATTAATGACCTTTGATAGAAGTCACTGAGCTGGAAAGTAAGTTTCTATCAAAGAGTAGGTTTCTGCTGCTTCAGAAACAGGTTTAAACCAAGCCACCATCACCAACAGGTGACTGCAGCCTTTGCCCCATGCTTCAAAGGGACAAAGTCTTCCAAAAGCCTCCAGCAGAACCTGAAATCTCAGCCTGGAAAAACACTCCCTCCCCGAGCCACTCAGCTGTACCGTGCAGGAGATTTCTCTACAGCTGTAGTCATGAGCACTGAAACCAATGAGCCTAAAAAGATTTACATCTCCTGCTTGATTTCTTAATTGAATTAAAGACTGAACAAAACCCCTTATGAGGCTTCACAGAACCCACACAGAAGAGAAACAACGAATTTCCTAATTGGAGAGGAAGCTTCCACGGGACATTTTGTCTTATTAAGTACTAAAGAGCCCACACAAAAAGAAAAAGACCCCGAGGGATCAACTCCCTGGTCCAGCAAGGCAGAAAATCTGGCGTTTCTGCCATGGTTTGGCTTCCAGAGCACATCACATGTTGAATGGGTCACACAGAGGAGTGAGCTGAGCTTTGGTCCATCCCTTCAGCCACAGCACTCCCACCTGCCTGCCTATTTTTTTTCTTATTGTTCTGTTTTGCTTGGAATAAAAAAGGCATAAAGCTCTTTCTGTCAGTTTAGCAAGCAGAACCTGCCAGAGAGGACACACTGCAGGGCAGAGCAGTTCTGCAAATCACCTTCCTAGCAAACTTGATCCAACTTCCAAATCCTGTTCTGAAGGAAACCCTTCCAAGGCTCCATCTTTGGCAGGATCCTTGCATGTGTTTTGACGTGCTTTTTTCATCCCTAGAACAGCATTTGGGCTTCCTTAGGATACACTGGCACCATGGCCACCAGGAAAGCACTGACTTAATGGTACTGAAGCAGGAGCACCAGCTTGGGCAGCTTGGGCAGGGGATCCTCCAGTGCCAGGAACACAGTTCAAAGGCTGCAGGTGCCAAACCCAAAACTGGAAAGAAAAAAGTCTTGGTGGAGGTTTCATACTCCGGAGTCACCTCAAAATGCTGTTTGGCTGGAGTGCTTTGTGGAAACGCAGCCACATTCCAAGGGTTTATAATCACCTTCCGGGTATTCCACAAAATTCCTCAGATAATGAAATATTTTGAGCAGGTCCTTCAAAGTGTTCGAGCACCGTAATTTCCTACAGGTTGATGTCACAGTGCGAGGGTTGAGGAATGGAAGGTAAGGCTTTGGATCTCTCCCCCACCTGCCAGGGACCTGACTGCCACACACAGGACCTGCTGCTGCTGCTACCAAGGGGAGGCAAAGCATAAACAGCTGACATTAAGCGGAGACAAGAACCAAGGGAAGCAGCACCAACAAAAAGCCATTTTCAGCACTCCAGTTGCCTATGCAGCAGTATTTATGTTCTCTGTGGCAGCGTAACTAAGGGCAGGCACATTCTGTTTAGAAACATCCCGCTGTTCCATCAGCTTTACCACCCCACCCTGCAACTCCAAGCCAAGGCATTAAGATTCAACTTTATGGAGTTGCTCAGCCCTGATTTATTACTCAGCTAGCAAGACTGTCATAGCTCTTCATTTAAATATATTTACCCCCCAGTGATTGATGTAGAGCAGCCAGGGCATCAGCCATGGACCTCCAACTTCTAATGTTTCTTGGGAAAACTATTCTGAACACTTCTTGGCAGAACGAGATAGAAATGTTCCAACTTTAACCATCAACCATAAAATAGGAAAGCTGCAAAATGAAGCAGCATTGCTCCCGTATCACACAAGCAGAGAAAGTTTCTGGAGGAGGAATTAACTCCCTGAAGATCAGCAGTTTCCAGCTGGGCAACACATTCCCTTGAACCTGCAGAAATTCAGGAGTCACCAAAAGGCATCAAGTGAATACCCTCTTCCTGCAAGTGCACATTTTTATAGGTTCTGTCTCCTCTTCCTGGAGACCAGGAGCACAGGGCTGCACTGCATCAGTGACACTGTCTGCTCTTCACAGTCACCTCTGGCCAAAGCTAGCCTTCACACAGTAAATCCAAAAGCATCAGATCTCCAACAGCACAAGCTTACCAAGGCAGAAGGACAGTGCATGGCTTCACAGGTCCATCTGCTTCCCAACTGCTCCGGTGCAAGAAGACTGATTTAAATTAAAAAGCAAAGATGAGCACCTCAAAAGACCAGACACTAACAGAGTCTGCATCTCATTCCTGCTGCATTAATTTCACTGCACTATATTTGAGCTAAATTATCTTGTTTACCTGTAGTCTGTAATTAAAAAATGACCCTCATCTGGTTTTGACCATGGCCTCACTGACTTCCACCAGCAGCAGGGAAGCCTGGAGCTGCTCATCACAGGTCCACGGATGCAGAGATAGCTCCAGCTTTTCTCCCCGCCCTGCTCTGGAATTGAGAAATCAAGAGACAAGTTCAATTATTTCAAGGCAAGACCAGACTTTTTCACTGTAATGAGCATCAGTGGGATTTAGGCTTTTTTTAAACACTAACATTCTGCCCCATCCATATGGACACAATCACAGTGCTCATTCCTTGCACCAGGAATCACGCATTGAGGATCTGGCCAAAAAGGGCCAGAGAAGCAACCTTGACAGGACAAAGCCAGCAGACTAACTGCTGTGCAGTGTAACCTGCCCCTCTGTGGGCAGCACAGCATCTCACACGGCAAAGAAGTTCCAAGGGTTGCTCTAAGCAATCCTCCTGCAGCAATTCCAACACAAACATCCTGCCATTCCCTGAACCCAAATTTCCACAAACAAGAAAGTCCAAAGGACTTAAAAATAGGATCAAACTGTCATGCTCTGTCACCAGACAAGTTATTTAAAACTGGGACCCAAGGACAAACTGGGTAAAGAGCAATCACAGGAACAAGGGGAGGCAGAGAGACTGCAAGGACAAGACAAGAAAAACTGATGTTTTTCTTTACTCGGCAGCCACAGAGCCTGCATAGTGTAACTCATTTGCAACAGATAACTAGCTGGCATGGTATCTGGTATCAGACGTCAAAAAATGGTCCTGAGGTTTAGCCATAGCAGAAAAATCCAGTAATTTTTCCCTTCTCCATCATGTACAGGTCAGAGATATGGGAAGCAAGACCTGCTTGTTTATGAGGACAAAGCCCCAAATTACAGCTTATTTCAAATAGTGTGAGCACAAGCTGCATCCCTTTACTTTGACTTGCCAGACCAAAGACCATGCCCTGCCTTCCCAGCATGCTGGCACTGAGTCCCACAGATTCCTGGGTGACAATCTGGATGGCTACGAGAGGACAGCAGCATAGACTCATAGCTGCACTCCAACATGGAAGATGGCAATGGCTGTGGCAACAGGAGTGGGCAGATTAAAATATAAATTTAAGTTACAAAGAGACAAAAAAATGGAGCAAGATGGCACAGATTCTGTATCAACTTCTTTCCCAGTCCAAAGAAACACAGTGGAGCATGGGATGACTCCTTCCACAAGAATCCCAGGAATGGGGGCAAAGTCATCAGAGTTCCAATGTATGCCCCAGGAAAACAGTCAGATGCCATTCCTAGGCAACAAGGCAAATTAAGCCAGCACTCAGCCGGGTTTTGTAACAGTTCAAGAGTCAAGCATCACCTCTTCCAGCTCACCACCCGTGATTCGGACTCCCAGAAGTCACGCCAGGCTAGGCACACTCCGACTGTGTAATCCTTTGCAACAGCAGTGTCTCCGTGCCTGTATTGGCATCACTTGGAGCTCTGCTCCCACAGCACCATCATCCTCTCTGCCTTGGGGCACCCAGAGCAGAGCCCAGCCCCAGGCACAGCCTGTGCTGACCTCGGGAAAGAAACAACAACAACCAACTTCGCAGCCCAGCAGCCACCCACGACAGTTCTAAGTGTTCCCGAGAGCGTGTAACAGCAGACAAATGCATTTGTCCTTAATCACTCTGAGCATTTCCCTCTGAATCCACCCCCCCAAGTCACACTCACTTTGATTTCGGCTCAGCACTCGCCTGACCTTCATTATTAATCTCTACCCAAATCCCATTAATTAGTTTAAGAGGGCATCCCGTTACTAGCATCCACTGGACTATCCTCGCTGCTCACAGTGACATTCCTATGGCTGCTCTTCCATCCTAGAAAGTCTGCAACACTTCCCAGCAAAACCTGAGGGCTCACTGCTATCCAACAGCACAGGAGAACATGAACATTTTAGTGAGAGCATAAGGGCTGTACGGAGGGAGATGCTCAAGCACGGCAGGAAAAAGGCAGTCCCGGAGTCGCAGAGAAGCACTGAAGGTGTGTTCAGCCTGCGTTAGCTTTACAGAGCTGCTGCAGATGTGGGGAAACAATCAAACTGCTTATCACAGTATGTCCCATTCAGGCTCCAGAGCAGGAGAGCGATTCCAGTCCCCAGGTGGCAAGTGCAGCAATGAGGTACCCAATGACGTGCACCAAAGCTTCGCTTATGTTAACTTCAATGGCTATACAGTATTTCCTTGGCTCACTGTCATGAAAAGATTGCAGGTTCAGGGACCAGCTCAGGTCAGTCCTGCAGGATACAGCTGCACCTTGGATAGCATTTGAAGGATGCAGAATGGTCCAGAGGAGGGCAGAGGACTTACAAGTCATTCAGCTGAGCCAGTTACAAAGCCCGGTCAACACCACCTTTTCCTCACCTGGGGGGACTAGGCTTAAAGTTTAAAAATAAAAAGCAATTACACCACAGCCCGGATCTCCAAAACAGCCCATCTCAGACGAGCAGCTCTGGATTAGCACTTGAGCCTCTTCTGAGCTTCATAACGGGTGGTAGTGGAAAAATGTGGTTTTAGCAGCTCACTCCATCCCTTATAAAGCAGCGACACTACACCAAAAATAACCTGGCTTACTCGTTACAGTCACCAAGCACTTGCTTAGCAGCTCTCTGGTCAGGGACAGGAACACTGCCCGCACCGCAGCATCACCACAGCCAACTGTTCAGAGCAAACAGCTCCAGGTTACAGAACCGACACACCTCCCACAAGGAAATGAGAAAAAAAAAAAGCTTCCCAAGACAACAGTGGTGCCTGTCACTGCAGGGCAGCAGCAGCCAGACTGCCCCTCAGTTACTCCTCAAGACCTCCTGCCAACCAGGAATTTTGCTCACTGCTGTAGGCTGAGCCCCCTTCTCCCAGCAGTGCATGATGCTACTCCTGGTAACACAGGCAATACTTCAAAACCTCAAGGCTGCAAATAATGAGTTAAAAAAGTCAGAATACCTCAGAATTAAGGTTGTTCATGAGCTGGTCACAGCAAGCACCACAGTTCACTCCTTTTCTCCACACCTATGCCAGCTTGTTGTCTCTGCCTTTGGGACAGGTGAGTCCATCAGCGATCCATGGCCGACAGCAAAGCAGCTCAGGAGAGACTAAACCCTGCTCGCAGCAGTGGGATGGTGGCAGTGGCAGCACCTCCCTCCCACTCCCAGCAATGATTCAGCCCCTCTGGCCCCAGAGCGGAGGAGGTCCTGGATGGACAGGATCTGTGAAAACCAGTCTACAAAGCACTGGTGAACTGGGAGCCTTTCAGACGCCTGTAACCTGATAAGATCCATAAGATAGGGGGCATTTTACTGGGAGAGGAGATGGCACATCCTTTGCAATCAGAGCCTGGGGCTGCCAACCTTCCATCCAGCCTTTGTGCCAGTCCAGGCACCTCTCAATGCAAGCAGAGAGGGGCTGGTTGGTTTTTAAACACTGACAACCTCAAGCTTTTTAAAAAAGCCTTTAACTCTTGGAAATGGTTGAACAGCTTTTGCTGAAAAGCTGAAACTAAGCCTGAGGCAGGGACATGGCATGGGAAACTGGGCATGGGAAATTGCAGTGAAGTTCAGGAGTTAAACTGGGCCCCAGCGTCAGACAGTGTGCGGCAGGTGGTGTCACCGGTGTCACCAGTGTCACCCAGACATCACCGCTGCTCCACACAGCCCTGCGGAGGCAAAACTACCCCAGCAGCTAAAGCGGCCACCCCACACCCAGAGCCTGAATCCAGTTAATCTGGGGAAGTGCTGCAGGAGGCAGCTCTGGCCAGACCACCGCAACTGGGAGGCCGCAACTGGGAGGCGACTCCTCGGGAATGCGCGATGGGTCTCAGGGCATGGGGACATGCGTGTCCCTCGGCTGCTGCCCTGCCCCGGCCTCCGCTTGTTGAGTGCCCCTGGGCAGCTCCACGGGCACATCGCTCACTGGCTGGGAGCCGGGCAGGGCTGCGGGGTCGGCCGGGGCAGTGGGAGCCGTCAGGATGCCGGAGTCCATCGGCCACGACACGGTCGGGTGGCAACGCCAATGGCCCTGCGACTGCCAGCGCTGCCTCAACTGCAAGCTCAACACGGCATCAGAACCTGAAGGCAGCGCCTCCCAACACAAGCCCCACTTAGCCAAGGCCATGCCCCCTGAGCAGAGTTGGAAAAGAGCGTTTTGCTGCTGCAAAAAGGAACCTCCCTGAAATCTCCACCCTGCGCTGGAGCAGCGCCTGGTTCCTCATGCTCACTGCGCTTCTTCCTTGGGAAAGCTCCTTTCTTTTCTTCCGCTGCTCTACCACAAAATCTAGAAACAATCTGAAGGAAAACTGGTAAGAAGGCTCGGGGCAGATGTGCCTTCATTTTTCTTAAAGACATCAACTATCTGCATCAGCAGCGTCCCTACCGAGGTAAGGCACTGAGAGCTGACGACGGGTGCCCCGAGCACTGCAGACAACAGCATGAAGTGACCAGGCAAAACACCCTGCAAGCCACCGAAAGAGAGGGCTGATCACATCACCTACAAGCCTGTAGCTTATTCCGGGCTTTGCAAGGACCAGCGCACAGAACTGGAGTGGATCCCAAGCACTGGGATAACACACAACAAAACCACGGCATTTAGAACGAAAGCTTAGAGGGAAAAGCATCCATAATATTGGTGATGGCAGGTTTGCTCTGCTTGTAACACACACTGCCAACACACCCGGGAAAGCTGCTTAGAGATCAAGAGATAAAGGCTTTTCATCATTCAGCCTGTTATTTCATGTAAATCGGGTTGTCCTGCCACAGAAAGGCATTTCCATATGAAGTGCAAGGTGCTCAAAAAATGGGGAGCAGCCACAGCAAACCATGGCTGAATGTCCCTGAATCCCCTGAAGGCCAGAGCAGCCCCTTTCCCCAGGAGCAGCCCTGCAATCCAGAGCTGCACAGGCTTCTCACTCAGGTGATCTTCTCACAGGATCACCACCTGACAACAGGGCTTTTTCTACAGGAATAACTCCAGGCTCCTCTGAGATATGAAGTCATGCTTTGAAAAGCAACAGTGCAGCAAATTCAATTAACTAATCGAGTCTGCCTTCTGCCTGGGCACCATGGAAGTAAGACTTCCCAAAGGCCATCCCTGAGATGCGCCACGTTATCGATGAGCTGTGCTGCTGCCACCCTGCCACGGTGACCTACAGGGTCTGCCTCCACCCTCCCCTCCCTCTGGCCTCCTGGAACAGGGAGTCCTGCACGGAGCATGCCCTGCTCCAGAAAACTGGGAAAACTACGCTGCTCTTATCTTGAACCCCGGCAGGGGCTGGAGGGAGTTAGAAAGGACAGGGGTAAACCAAGCCCGAGGCAAACAGTAGCTCTGTAGAGGAATAAACCACTCGTCAGCCTGTTGTGATTGATAAGTACATCTGCCAGTCCCCACCTGCTGTTCACATTCCTGGCATTTCTTTCTGCAGCACTTTTTCCCCAACTGCTGCAGAGGAGATTTAAAGAAAGGCAAACAGGCCCCAGCTTAAACAAAATTAAGAGACATCAGGCCCTGAGCACAGCAGCTCTCTTACATCACACTGGGGAATCTGCTGCAGGGCTTCACTGCAGGAGCCCCTGCAGGTTCAGAAACTTGCAATGGGTGTTACGCGCTCACCTTTGCTCATTCCTGCCATCACAGCTCTATTAAATTCCTAGCAGATAAAGCAGGGGGCTCCAGCAAAGTCTCTACAATCTCCATCTACTCAGCCAAAGTAATTTTCTGCAGTGGTCAGCCACCACCCAGAACACAGGGAGATGTGGGTGAGAACACAGCAGCTTCTCCAAATGGGTGGCGGCTCCGCTGCCTTCCCTGCAGCTGATGAGCACACGCAGCTGGGAGAGCAGGCAGGACAGCTGCTCAGAGCAGCAGCAGATACTGCTGGGAGGGCAGGAGCAGAAGTTCAGCTCTGTTTTTCAGCCCTGGACATGGGCTGGAAGTTCTTCCTTTTCAGAATGATAGTGAGAAGGTGATGGAAAACAAACCAGTACAATTATAGCAGAGGGTAGAACATGAACCTGCTTGTTGCCACAAGAGGGAAAAGCAGCTTTGAGGAGCTCTCAAGAGTTCACTGCCTAAGTTCCCAACCTCTCTGTCCAACTAGATCAAAATTAGCTGTTAGGATGAAATTTATTAGAGCGCATACCCTTAACTGATATCCTACCAGGCTGGCTGCTGCAGGAAGCCAAGGCAAAGCTGGGTTTCTGGAGGTCTGGTGCTCCAACACCTATCTCAAGTGATTTCCTTTCACCAAAAGATGCACACACACAGAACTGCAAACAAATCTATAAGGTTTTACTTATTTGCAGTCTTTGGGGAAGGAGGGAGGAGGCAGAAGGAAACAAATGCAGTTTTTCCCATGCCTGGAACAGGAACAAAATGCGAACCAGGATTTTATTTCAGCCCAGGGTGGTTATTCCCATGGCAGGCAGCACCACTCCCCAGGGCAGAGAGCACAGCAGAGCCTTTATAAAGTGGGGAGAACACAAAACAAAATCTGACTGACCCCAGACACTCCTGTGGCTCAGCAAGGACACCCCAAACACCAAGGGCACCAGCCATCCTTTTGCAGAGCAGCTTCCCAGACCATTTTTGAGAGTATTTCCCAAAGCTGCCACACTCACTTTTAGGAGGGAGCCCAAAGTTAGTGATGGGGAGGGGAAGGGGAGGGCAAGGCAGGGGTGAGCAGTGTTTGATTAGCCAGCTAATGGGTGCAGCTGTCCTCCGGTTTTACAGCCCTTGGAGGAAATTTAAACAGGAACTTTCTATAAATTAACTGCCCATAAAATGAGCATGTTTTCTCAGCACACCAGAAGGTCGGGAAAGGTCTGCTCAGCCCCCCCCTCTTTCCCAGGACATGGCAAACAGCCTCCACAGTTGCTGTTTCTCTTTCTGAAGCAGGAGAACGTGGATTCAGCCCATGCAGCGACGAGTTGGTGAAAGCACGCTCGCAAAAGCAATCAGAGGCATTCTCCATTCACAACAAACTAATAATTTATCTTTTCCCTAAAATCCCCAATGCAATCCAGATGTCTAAGTAGTCTTTGTCCCAGAAAGCAAACTATACCAGGGCCTTGGAAAGATGGCTCCAGCTCCGCTTGCCAAAGTCCTCCCAAGGCTGTTTATTCTGTGGGAGTGACACACACATTGATTTCAACCCCTGCCAGGTCTTGAGGCTGCAAGTGATAAGGTGGTTATAGACACTCTCCCCCAACCTTTCTGGCTTCCTCTTCCTGGAGAGCGTTACTTAAGAGTTGCCCTTAGGGATATTCTGTTGATAAAAATGCACCTGACATGTTCCCAGTTTTGAGGCAGCCAGGAGGATGGGAAAAGCCAGGGTGAAGCCAGTGCAGCAAACACGGGAAACAAAAGAAATAAAGCAAATTGCTCAGAGTGCACGAGGAGGACAAGTGTGTGTGGTCACCCTGAGACATGGGAGGAGAGCCCCTGGGAAGGGCTGTTTCACACGGGGACCGGCTGGATCATCCCAGGGAAGGAAGAATGAGGCATCTGGCAGAAGGGCTGAATTCCTCTGGCAAGAAGGGGTAAACGCACAGCTGCACCTGTCCTGGGGTAAGGGACGCATGCCAGGTGGGGAAGGGGATCACAGCCCCCCCAGCATCCTGCTCTGGGACTGCCAGGCAAGACCAGCAGGCTTCCCGTGGTGGTGGGGGCTCAGCGCAGAGCCCTCCTGGAATGCTGGCTCTCCCAGTATGCCAGCAGCAGCCCAGGGGTGCAGTGTGCCAGGAAAAAGCTGTCCGAAACACCGATGGAAATGTTTGGAAGAGCTGAAAATAAGAGTTTGGGGGGGAAAAAAAAAATCTCACTCACCAGCCACACAACTCTTCCAGGAATATTTTAAGTGTTAGTGTAGTTGCATTCCTGCCCCTGAGTATATTTTCTATAAATAAGTATTTTAAGGCACTTTGTACTAAAATTTATTATTTTAGTCAAGTGCAGTGCAATGCTTCCATTTCGGACCTGCAGGCTTACAGCCAAAATTACTGCTGATTTTTAAAACTGTGCCATGTTATCTAGGGTATGGCATAGGATTGCATTTGGCTTTTTCAGTTGCTTTTCTACAAACATGTTTATAACACGAGGTCTCTACAGATATATCAAACCCTGTGGATTAACACATCTTTATTCACAAATCAACAACAATGGGTTTATTTTAAAATCTATGGGGTTTTTTCCTCTTTTACAGGCCAACCAGTAAAAGAAAATACACCAGTAACTCTGCATGCAAAGTAACTCTCTCAAGAACTAGGTATTTTTGTCATTGACAAAGCCACAGTACGTACCACTGGCAGCGATTTCTGGGAGCTCTGTTTGAGCAGCGCACACGGCTGCCAGGACACAAGTACTGCACGTAACAAGCCAACTACACTGCAGACATGCCAAAGCTTCCCAAAGGCCCTGCTCCCCTAAAGACACAGCAAAGCAGTGTGAAGACATAAAAGGGATCATCCTGGGTCCTAACCTGGGTATCCCTGCCTGCAAACAGGTGTTGACCCACACACTTCAACCCAAACATGCTGCATTCACAGGGATATCCAACCCTCTTGCATAAGGGAAAACCCAGACACAGCAGTCATGCTTTTGGAAGGTCCAAAGCATTAGCAAACAGCAGGCTATGGCTAAGGGCTGATCCTGCATCCCCAGCTCCCATGCCATCAGAGATACAGGTCCTTGAGCACCAGGTACCAACAAAACACAGCTTAACCTTCAGAACACAGATTTCCACTGGTGCTTTACAGTACACAAATATTAATATTCACAAATAAATTCAGGCTTGCTTAATCCAAAACACACACCACTGTGGCCAAGCATGTGTTTTGTTTGGAGAACAGACCAGACACTCCGAGCCTGGCTGCCTGACTTATTTATGAAAGCCAGACTGGAGTCAACCAAAGAGATAACAACCAAGCTGAAAGCCCAGTCCTCACCACAAGACTCTCCTGCTCATCACCCCAAGGTACTGGAGTCATCTCCATCAGTGAAGACATGCCTGTAGGGTTGGGTACCTGGAGCAGGCAGGTACCTGCCTGCCACCATTCCTCACTGCTATCAGCTAAATCAGCTTAGAGGAGCTCCTTGACTGCTCAGCCAAATGACCCCTCTATCTCCTTTTCCATCCTTACAGCTAAGGCTGTAAATTCTTCAGGGACAGCTGTAAGCAGAAGGTCCTGGTGGAGCCGGGATCTCCACAGGGAGCCACAGCAGTGGTTCCAGCAGCTCCAGGGTAAGGATGCCAGGTAAATCTAAAAACTGTGAAAAATGTTAATTTCTTGCAGTGGTATGCAGACTATGAAACTCCTTAATTGGACACAGGCAGAGGAATCGAGGCTAAAGCAGAGTGATTTGTCTTAAGGATTTTTGTCTGGTAGTGTACACAACACACACCATGTAACTGTAGGGGAGCTTTGGGGTGCAGGGACTTGTGAGGCCACCTGTACCAGAGTAACCACAGCAGTGATACAGTCAGGTAAGGCTGAGACTCCCTGTGGACCAGGAATGCCAGATCTGGGCATGGATACAGCAGAGTTGAAAGCAATGAGCAGGAAGTAATAAGGGGCTGTTACCTGAGAGTCTGGGCAAGGGAAAGCAGGGACAGGAGCAAAGAAGAGCTGGATCTTGAAACAGATAGGAAAACAGAGAATAAGGTGTAATATAAAGAACACAGGAGAGTCAATCTGCCTCTGGTAGGAGCAGGGATAGTCAAGGACAGTCATGACCCCGACATGCAGACTGAACTCCCCAGGACAATCCACTGGACTCTCCCCTGGTCTGTGTTCAAAAGACTTGCTGTGAGAGGGCAAACCAGGGCGGACTCGCACCCTACCAAGAAGTGGCACAGGCAGAAAGGGTGACAGATCTGCCATTCAGCAGCAGTGCCATTTGTCAGATTTAGCAGTAATAATTACAAGCTTTAGAATCCTAAGTGTGCAAAATGCTCTAACTGGAAATTAGTACCAGTGCTGTTTATTAGCGAATCAATTAAACAGTCAATAACTCGATGAGCTTCTTGGTAGAGTGTTGCTTCATAATCAGCTGCGGCTCTAGACTGCACCCTGAAGAGGCTGAATCAGCCCAGGGCTCAGTAGGATCCCTGAGCCCGGGGGTTGGGGCTGGATGCTGACCAGGCTCCCCAGTGGCGAGGCTAAGCCTGCGTGGGCAGAAGCAACCTGGGCTTGTGTTACACCTTTGTACGCTGACCCACCACTGAAAACTGTGCACGCCACCACCACCACAGCGCGAGCACACCACTGGCCACACTTTAAATAACTTCTAATAATAAACTGGGATAAAGAGCTTAGAAGTTGGAAGTGCCTGTGTAAAGCACACCTGCAATTAAAGGGACACTCCTCAGCCACACCACGTCAGCAAGAGCAGAGAACTGGCCAGGAAGGGACTGGGCCCTCCATGCGTTCTCCCACTCTTTGAGCAGGACTGACCTAAATCCTTCCCCTTTCAGATTCCAGTGGCAGGAGGAAAATGAGCTAGTCTCATTAATTTCACCTCCTGCTGCCTGGTGAACTTGGCTGAAGAGGAGAAATAAAAAAAAAATTATTCAAAACTATGCTGGCAATCTGGCAACTCAAACCTTCTCTGGAGCAGGAGGCACAAATGACCTGCTGCAGCATCTCTCACCCCACGGCAAAGCTCTCCCCTCTCCTCCCAGAGCTCCTCAAGTTATTCAGCTGTGGACTTTTTCAAGATCCAGTTAGGACACCCAGCAAGGGAACCATTCCTTTGCAGGGCAGTCGAAGGCACATAGTCCACGAACAGCTGCTGGCTCAGAAAAGACTTCTCTGATATGCAGGAGACTCCGAGACTGCTGTTCTGCACAACACAGGCAATGCCACCAACCCCTCCCTGCAGCTTCCTCGGAGCCTCACTGGAGCCAAGTACACCGGGACACCATATTTTCCTGTGATTTCCAGAGTTCAAGTTGATTTTTTAATCTGACAGTAACAGTAGATGACTATAAAAAACTCCACACTGTCCTGAGCAGCTCCGGAGTCTAAAATAAACAGGCCAAGCCCTATTTGTGATGGAGTAAAAATAGCCTGTTTTTCATACCTTCCCAGGACCTCTGCTTCATACACAAAAGCTTCACAGGTTAACTACAAAAATATCAGATGTGCAGGGAATGGCTTGATATGAGCTTTGCACTGTTTGAGGAGTTCAGAAAGCCACCTTGGCCCCGCAGAGAAGGGATGAACCCTCAAAACTCATCTCCTGCCCAGGGCTAAAGGCCAGGCACTGCCAATTCCCTTTAATAGAAACTACTGTCCTTCCGGAGAAAAAAAAACCCAAACAAAAAAAATCCACAAACGTCACTGGAATTACATCTTGTGCTTTTTCTTGGCTGGATACTTTTTAAATTACACTTATTCCAAAGAGCACTGGCTAGAAAATCTAGTGCAAAGCTGTGCTGCAGCTGGGATGGGCTCCCCAGGAAGCGAAGCAAGCACAGTCTGCATCAAAAGGAGAAGAGAGACTGTGGCTGGGCTGGCTCACTGTAAGAAACACCACTTCACAGCAAGTTCTGCTAAATTAACTTTTTTCCCAGGGCCTAAATGTATCTCACCTGGCACCTGTGATGCTCAGGCCTGAAAAGAACAGAAAAACAAGAGAGCAGCACAGCAGGAATGTCATCATGACACTGAGTTTAATCATTACATCATTTCTAATGACAGCTCCTCTGGACCCACAAGCAAGCACCAAGCTATTTATGACTTGGGCTTAAAAAAGGGCCAGAGGAGAATCTGCAATGCATCTGAAGCCTGCTGGTATTTATACGGGCACTAAAAGGCACCCAAGGAAAAGGCCAGGCGTGCTTGTCCCCAGCTCCACGGGCCAGGCTCGCAGGAGCCACCGGCCCCAGGAGCCTTCCCAGAAACGGCTGGCAGGCGGCACATCTCCCTACAAGGCAGCCGTGCCAGCGGCACATGCAGCCGTCCATCTGCTGCTGCCCAGGAGCACACAGCGGGTTCAACCCAACCCGGACAACACATGGCAAGGCACTGGTCCTGGGACCCCCAGAGACCACCTTCACCAGCCAAACCCACCTACAACCACCGCGCTCCGGCACCAGCTCCACGGTCGCCATTGGAATTCGTCCCCACAAACATGGGCTCAAATTGAGGAGGCATAAATTAAGCAGAGATTTGGGACTTTAGGCGAGATGCAGTGACATCTTGAAAGAGCTTTTAACACAGCCACGCTCATTTTCAGTGACAGGGACAAGAAAAACAAATTTGCTTGCTAAATACTGGTTTGGCTTAGTTGGTCATATCAAAAAGCTCAACATTTGTACTTTAGATTACATCCTTTACCATGCTCACATCATGTTAAAGGCCAATGAGATCAGTTACACAGACCCCTAAAGTTTGCACCCTTTGATTAAAGTCAATTTTCTACTTTGTCTTGAGTCAAAGGCTTCAAGACATGGGAAAGCCATAGTCTCATCCCAGCTGCTCCTTCCCATTATTAAACATCCTAGCAATGAAATGAGGAAAAAAAAAGTACCTTTCCCAGGTTTTACACTGTCTGGTTGCCTCCCCCTCTTGTTATACACAGACTTTCATCATTTATGGTCAAAACCATTTCCAAGAACAAGGAGAGTGATCTGCAGCTTTCCAGCCCTCTTGTCCCACCTGCCTACACACTGTCACTGAAGGATCACCTCACCAGATGTTTCAAGGTAAAAAAATCACAGCTTGTCTTATTTACATTAATATTTTCTGTTAACTGGTGCATAAATGCTACTGCTTTCAGAGGAGGCTTCTCCCACATCCCCTGCTTTCCTTGCCTGCCATTGCTTCCCATTCTTTCAAGTTTATTCTGAAAGGGCAGGACTCCTGGAAAAATATTTTCTTCTGCTTACCCTGTAAGCTCTGGTATGGCAGCCCAGCCACCAAAGAACTGACACGCCAATAATCTCACCTGTACGTGCAACCCAGGATGTCGGCTCATACTTCCACCCTCCAGTGCAGTCCATCGAACTTCCTTCCTACACCGGAGCACTTTTCCTCCTATTCAGTGGCCCACAGACATCTCAAGGGATCATGGAAAACAGGGCCCACAAGCAGCATGCATTCTCCCACGCTGGCAAGCACTCTTATAGAGACAGGAATAGCTGAACCTTCTTCCTGAGTCTTCCTCACTGGCCAGATGTTCCCTGTCCTGCTTGAAGATTCACAGTAGCATCACAGCCAGCTTCATGGTCATTTTAAGCTGGTGTTCCTTCCCAAGGAAGCATTTCCACCTCTCCTATCCCACTCACCTCTTCCCTTTGTGCTGGTACAAGTGTTACAGCTGCACAGAGAAGGGGATGAGGGAACTGACACACATTGAAGGAATGCAGCAAGAGAAACAAGAGGCCAGTTCACATCTGGCTCAGCTTCCTGGCTGGATGCGTGGCTGCAGGACCACCTTTCCTTTCCTTGCACCAGCACAAGGGAAAGGCAGGAGCTCTTCTTCCAGCAGCACCAGCTCAAACCAATCAAGAAGCTGAGCACACCAAGCTTGGACCCTGCAACAAACCGCGCTGTGCAGGAGCGCTGCACAAAGACACCAGTGAAAACCCAAACAATTCCAAAGATAAGGAGAAAAAGAAATTACACTGGTTAATTAAGCTGGACTTCTCCTATTCATTTCCCACTATTGTCCTAGCCAGCATCTAAGCAGCACATACTGAGAGTGAAGGCCACCTCCCACAGCCAGCTGCATCCTGGTAGCAGGCAGCACGATTCCCTTACAGCAGAAGTCTCTTGACTGGATCTATTCCACATTAATGTCCGCTCAAGCACTTCTGGGCAAACTGCAGCAAACAGGCAAGTGACCTGTTGCAGGTTTCTTTTCAGCCACTAAGCCACTTAAAAAGACATCTAAAAATACATGAAATGCTTTTCTCATGTGACTTCTCTGAGTGAGGAACTGCTCGAAACCCTGCCAACCACAAATGGAACGAGATGTCACTGCGAGACCTCTTTCCTGCACCAACAGCCTCCACATCAACAACTTGTTTGGGTCCAGGAGACCAGCCTAAGATAAGAACCTGGAGCATTATGCTTGGCAGCATCACCTCCTGAGGTAGCACCACTCTCCCCAAAGGGCTGCCCTTCTGTTCAGGATCACCACCCAGATGGGGAGCTGCAATTTTTTGCCATGTTCCTGCTTCAGAAGGATTTTGACTAGTTACACCCAGAAGAATTCAAATGTACACTCCTCCCCACCAAGCCAAGAAAAAAAATAACTTCCCAGCTCTGCTGACACAGGTAATTCCTCTCCACTGAGGGGAGGAGGTAAATAGGACAACTGTTTGCCTTTGAAAGTGCTCTGCAAATCAGCTCAGCTGGCTGCTGCCATGAAGCCCAAGCAGGAAGACACTGGCCACTTCAGTTACTCCAGCTGATCCTCAGAAGCCCATCTCTTTACAGCAGATTTACATCAAGTTTCCCATCAAGACTCTTCCTCCACTCCTAGAGGGGAGCAGAGCTTTCCTGCTCTTTCGAGATGGGGACCCACGTGCTTACAGGTTTGTACATGCCTGTGCCTGCCTTGAACTGGAGCAGATTCTGACAGTAAGAAATGAAAGGTGACTGCTCCTGGATCAGTTCAGGCTGCAGAGCTGAGCCATGTGCTTCTACTGGAGCTGAGGGTGGCTCTTCCTCGCTCCAAACCAGACACCTCGCCGTATGCCCAGGCAGCTCCAAGCTTCAGCTGACCTTTTCCAGTTGGCAGAGCCTACGACTGCCAGTCCCAAACAGGGCTTAGAGTCAGCTGCACAGAATTCACTAAGAATCATCATCTTAGTCACTGCTTAAAGAAGAATCTCACCCTGAACACTTGCCTAGGGAGTCAGCTTGGCCAGCCTCAATTCCCATATATGACCTGAAATGAGGACTTCAGCATGTGAAGCTTTTTCCTGGGCTCCCAGCTGGAGTGACCACGTCACACACTACACCAGTCCAAAAGACACTCACTGGGCAGAGCTCTGCGCCCAGCCTTGCTCTCTATGTTCTCCCTCATGCTGAAGGTGAACTGCTTTTCCAGCAGGATCTAAGCTGACCAACTCATCACAAAACACAGGTATGTGTGGCCAAGGTGTGCCTTCAGAACTGCCCCTATCTGCAGTACCACAATTTCATCTTAACTTCAGGAAAAATCAAACCTTAAATCTCACTGCCTCCTCTGTTCCCTGCCTTTCTTTGTGGCACAGGCGAGAAGCTGCCTCAAACGATCTCCTGAAGCATCACATCAAGCCAAAGGTTTTGAACCAGCGCGTGAACAGACTGTAAGAAATCCATAAAAAGTGCAAAAAGGCTTACCTGGAGTCGGCAGGATTAAGCTCCCTATACATAGTTATGCACCTCCAGGGGAAGCTTTAGGAGCCTGCAGTTCAGGGAAGAGAAAAAGGCTGGAGGCTGCTGAGCTGGGTCACACCAGAGCAAAGCGCACAGCACCAGGATGCAGCGCAGAGGTCTGCAGGAAACAGCTCCTTCCTGTGATGGCAGGACAGCACCAGGACCCCTCTCCCTTGGGATACCCACGGGCCAGGCACAGCCGACTGCCAGACCAGGCTGAGCTCACACAGCCATGGTCAGTCACCGCAGTGCCAGCGAGAGATGCACAGCCCTACCTGCCCCAGATCCGACCCACCTCTGCTGGGGCAGGGCAAGCAGGAGGTGGAGGAGAGCAGCACTTCCACCATTCTTACCTGACCCAATGGACCAGGACATCAGAGAAGCTTTGGTGGAGCAGCACAGAAGGAAGATGAGGGCCAGGATTCCAGTTTCCAGGAATAATGGGCATGCAGTGTGATGGACCCAGCACGCTGGGACACTGGTTTGAGGGGAGGGTGGTGACTGAGACACATCACAGGCTGGAGCAGTGCTTCTAGACAGCAGCAGCTCGTCCACCTCTGATTAAGGCTGTAACAAACCCTCTCACGCCCAAATTAGCCATGGTAATCACGGAGTACTTCCCTCTGCCACGTTCAGCACACAGAATTGCACACAACTTTTATCCCAGCTTATCACCATTACAGCACAGGGGAGCACTGCTGCCTTCTAAAGGCTTTAGTTCCACAATATACAATTTTATGTCATTGCCAGGAGCAAGCGAAGCCGTTTTTCATGTTAGATTCGACTACAAAGTTTTCGTTAGGCTATAAAGCCCCATTATACTTTTCTTACAGTTTAGTGCCAAGGGTTCATGGGTTTTGCATGCAACATGTTGCTTTAGCTTTCTTTGGACATTTCTGAAGGAGATTTGTATTTATCCTTAACAATTGTTATTCGCAGAGGATCAAGCTTCTTACCTCCCTGAAGGCTGACCCCTGACATTCAAACAAAATTTTATTCTAAGATGTGATGAAGTCTTTCCTGAAAGAGCAACCAGTACAAGGCTGCTGGCATATGGATAAATAAAGAACTGGCTTCACAAACACCGCTGGAAGCACAAAATTCCCCGCGCAGAGAACACAAAGTCACATTTTGGCCAAAGAGCTCACTCTGGAAAACTGAATTGATACCATGCAAAACATGTAAGATGCCATGGCACCAACTTCAGTGTTAGATTACATGATAAAGTTAGTCCTATTATTCTGTATTACTGCCAATGACAAAAACATTAGTGCCCAGCCTGAAAAACACCTGATCTGACCTGGACACTTATTAAAATAAGGCTGACTGCTCTACTTCTGATGCTTTATTCCACACAGGATGGACAGATTCGTGTTGTGATCACATTCCAGAACTTGTGGGACCTCTTACACACCCCAAACAACAGCTATTCTGTGCACAAAAACCACACAGTAGAAGCTTTCAATGAACTCAAAGTTAGAATTAATGAAACAAATCAATAACACAAGCTGTTTGTGCTCATTAAGTTCAGCTGATGCCAGTACTACTGAAATTATACTTTCCAACATGTCTTAAAGCATTTGCTACTGTATAGCATGGAAGAGAAAGGAAAGATGCCAAGTAGTTTTGGGAGAACACAGGCAAACGAGGCTTTGAGTTTTAGGAAAAATACTAGAGGAAGATTCTTTGAACCAGCACAGTCCCACCCTCATCGCCAGCCAGTCTTTACCTGCACTTTTAGAGGCATAATTCTGATTTTTAAAGAAAGAGAGACACATCTACACTGATTCTGTGTAGCTTTCCAAGAAGATCCTGCAAAGCTGAATTCAGAGGAGGTTTTAGAATAACCACATTTTATCCCCTAATGCAGGCCCCAGGCACTATCATAAAAATTCCACTAGAAATATTTCCTTTGGGGTGGGGAAACACCATGCATGGTCTGTCATGCAGGAATCAGCTCCTACGGCACAGAAAGCTCACCCTCCACAGAGGTCAAGACCTAACCAGAGAGCCCAGGGGACACAAACAGGGAATCACTGCAGTCTCAAATACACCTCTCACTACCCACCTGGATAAGCCCTTCCTGTAGGAATCCCAAGAGCCACAACACAAAGGTAATGGATCACATCTTATACCTCTGCACATTATTTCAGCAATACTTAGAGCAGACCTGATGAAACTTTTCTGAGAAACTCCTTGCTGGAGACCAGCACTGAAGAGCTGCTTTAGAAAAAAAGCTTATGGGAGAGGGACAGAAGCCCTGCTAGAAAAACAGAGCAACTATTTCCATTCTGATTAAAGGAAATAGTCCCAAAGAGGCCACGCACACAATAAAATCCTTTCAGGGACCTGTGGAAGCCCTGGGAAAAGATGTCTTTCCCAACAAGTGTGAAAGAGTCTGGGGGCTGAACTTGCACAGGAGGGAAGAATCAAGCAGTGCCACCCCAACTCAGAGAGCCCCTACAACACAACTTGATGTTGTGACAGGGGCATAAGGCTTTCACATCACCTGTTGTAATTCAACACTCCAGTGGAAAACTGCTGGTTCAAACTATCACCCAGTGTCTTCTTACTCGAGCTCATCCAAAAATCAATCCCCAGCCCTTGGGACTGATATAAAATCATCAGTATCTGCTACTAGAAACCCTCATCAAAATTACCAAATGCTAATCCCCACCCTTAAAGAACACACTTCACAGAAGATGAAGCTTTCTGAAGTTGAAACGCACAATCTAGTTCAAAAAAAAGGGGAAGACCCCCAGTGAATTCAGCACCAACACATGCCCAGCACTTCTGTCACCTGTGACTGCAGGAGAGCAAACTGAAACCTCTCTGTAAGCACTTTTTCACCTCCGAGGAGGGAGGGCAGGAATGCTGCTTGTCAGGTCCATAACAAGGAGTACCTGCACTTCCAAGTACTGCAGGGAGGGGCTTCTGAGCCAATTTGTTGGAAAGCTCCAAGGAGCCAGTATCCAAAATATTTCAGAAGCTGCCCGTGCAACCCCCTGTGAATTGAGGCCTTCTCAGAAAGCACAGCAGGAAAGACTCACCATACCCTTACTCAGGGTTGCAGTGATGGCAAAAGCATTGTGGTGAGACCACAACATGAGAAAAGGGCAAGAGAGAACTCATTAGAGGAAACCTTCACTCAAATACCTCTTTACAGGTCAGATGAGGCTGAGAGCCTGGTTTTCTAAAGAAAACCCCAAACAAAGCTGAACACTGCGGGACTGGGACAAGTTCTACTGCTATTTTCAAGTCTCACTCTCTGCATTTCAAGGTCTGAGAGTACTTTGAATCCCACCAAGAATTACCCTCTGGGCCTAAAGGATACCTGCAGGACAATGAAACTGAGGGGACAATTCAACTCTGAAGAAAGTATCTCTTATGGCCAAGGGAGAGCTCTGCCTCCAAGGATGGCTCTACTCCTCTCCTGACCAGTTTGCTAGGCCAGTGAATCAAGGGTCAAACTGGAAAAAGGACCAACTTTATGCCAAGTTAGCAGGATCAGTTAGTCAATCCATTAGCTCAGCACCACAGCTGGCGTGTGGGAGGAGGCAAGAGGGCACAGCTGAAAGCAGGGAAAAAGAAGAGTCCTCTTAAGAGCATCAAACCATGAGGGTGGCTGAGGTGACCGCTTGCCCTGAGCTAACCCACCTTGGGGACCATGCCCAACTCTTCCTCCTCCTCCTCCAGGCAGGACCTTGCTTCCTCTGCCCCTGCACTGCTGGGCTGTTGAAGCTCCTCCTGGCTGGGGCATTTACAAGTTCTTTCCATGGACAATCCAGGTTCCTAAAGCAGCACTGCTGGGCTGAGGTGACCTTGAGCAGGACATGGCATTCGGGGGAAAAAAGAGTGCCCCCATTACCTCCCCACACCCCAAACGCCATGCCACTCACCTTGCCCTGTCTCCTCCTCCTCAGTCACTCAGAACAGCTCCCAAACCAGGCACAAGAGCCAGGAAGTTTTGTGCTGGTCCCCAGGTGACCAGCTCAGGCCTTGCTCAGGGAAAGGAGTGGCCCTGCCTGGCCAGGGGTTCGGAGCATCTCCTTCAGACACTGTTGCACCATGTCAGCTCAGATGCTTGTAAAAAATGCGCTGACAAAAAAAAAGTGGTAACATCAAACATATACAACCATTTTTCCTCCGGCAAGCTAAAATTTTATCCCTGAAAAGCTGAACCAGAGATAGTTTAAGCCAACAGATAAGTGCAGGGAGATACACAGATAGAAAAATGCACCAGACTAGGATGTGCACCTACCTAGAGTGTTCACACAGGTTAATATATTAACTTTCCAGCCAGCAGCCCTATAGTAGCTTGCTCAAACTTACTCAGTCTCACAGAACAAATCCTAAAAGCACAGGTTCCTCGGGTTCATATTTTATTTTTCACAGCTTAAACACCGTCACAGTCCTCTGCGAATCGGGTTTAAGGTACAGAGCTCTCCAGACTGCACAAACATCCTAAGAACAAATATTTTCAGCATACCAAGAGCTCAGATACTCTAAGTCAATCCAACTGTGTTTATTTGTATTTCACTCAAATCACCACCGAAGTACTCAGAGCTCAAGGAGCAACAGCCTCCCACTGATTCAGCAAGAGACCAGAAGTAATTGGTAGACAGTCTGCAAGCACCACAAAGAATGCCAGAGGCATTTATTTACATGACCCCTGTTTGCCCAAGAAGAATTCAGCGTTTGCATTTTCCTCACTCGAATTAATCATCACTAGACTTAAATCCTCAGTACTATTCCTCAGTTAACAGGAGTCAAGGCACAAAACAGCCAGAACCATCCCTGCAGCAAAACCTTCCAGAGACCTGGCACTGTTGAAACAAGACAGACTGTTTTACTCCATTAGCTGGAGTTCTTCCCCAGGCTGGCACAGCACCCTGCTATCTCTCCAGGACAATTCTTCTCATTATCTGTCCAAGGGACATGGAAAAGGCAAGGCGACACCATTCCTACTGCTGAGCAACACCACTCCTGCCAGGGCAGAACCATCATTCCTTCTCTGCCAGGCTGACAGCACCTTACATCTGTGCTGCAGACACCAAAGCATGAAACCCCCAACCCAGGACCCAGCTGCTGCAACCACACATTCCTCTTTTCCCTCAGGCTCCAGCGTGAGCACAGGTCTTCAGTGCAAAGCCCTAAATCACCTCTCAGGTTTGTCCGGGGTCACAGTCACGCAAGCCAGGACACAGCAGGGCTCCCTCTGATGTCCCCCCCTCGCTGCCAGCGCCCAGCTCTGCCCATGAGAGACAGGCCAGAATTCCTTCACAGCAGCTGCCCGTGGAAGACAAGAGCATTGGCCCAACCCTGACCATGTGCTTAGTGGCTAAAGCTGCAAAAGGTGTCACTCTACCTCTGTCACACGTCCTCCTTCGCTTCCAACAGCGGCCGAGCCCAGCACATCAGGCAGTGAGAGACGAGGAGAGCAGAGTGGGTAAGTTACCAACGAGCACCAGCGTTTCTAAAAGCAGAAAAGTGCTCGGGGTTAAAAAAATCCCCCCCAAAACCTACTGGCACACAGTGAGAGCAGAACACCCTTTACTGCTATCGGCCCCACAGCTCTTGCTGATTCTTCAGGCTTAGCTAGCACCAACAATTAAGCACAATTTTGTGCTTAATATTTACACAATGCTTAAAGAAATGGGTATGTCTAAGCCAGTATGTGCAGTCAGCAACACCTCCTAGTTACTGGAGCGTTTGTGCCAGCGCCCCAAGAAGTGAGTGCAAACTCCTGCAGCAAGGAGTCGGTGCGACCTGGAATCAGCCAGGCTTTGCTGATTACTCCTCTGAGTAAACAGTGGCGTTCCCAGCACTTCAGCTTGCTCTCAGGCTCCTTCCGTTGGCATACTACCCTATATTTAGGATAGAAGAGCGCAATGACAAGCATCAGGAAGAATGAATAAGTGGTTTAGGATGCTCGGTATAGCAGCAGAGACTGTGTGAAGAAACCTAAAAAATAGAAACCCCTAAAGTGAGGAAAGGAATATGGAAAGCTAAAAGCAGGAACAGACAGCACTCCATATAGAAAGTTAAATAACAAGTTTTGTTAAGAACAGTGTTCCCAAGGCAAGAGATGCAAGTGGTCCATCGTGTAACAGCAGTGGGAAGAAGCCCTGACAGGAGGGGCTAAGACAAGTTAAGCAAATTCTCGGTCTTTCCACATAAAAAGATTTCAATCTTACTTTGGACAGGTGAACAATGTCATACTCATTTTCCCAAGCCTAGGAGCCCAAAGGGACACAGCACCTCAGCAAGAAACTGAGGGCTGCTGCCAGGTCCCACGTCCCACTCCCTCCCTGCACCTTCCCATTCCCTCCTCGACCTTCCCACCCCGAGCAGCAGGACCTGGTTACACTCCAAAACCCCCCACGGCAAGCTTGCAAACTTCAAACCAGCGGCAGAACCCATTAAGCCCAGGCCTGCTGACTCCATGGGCGCTGGAGCCACATCGCAGCCTGTTGCTTCCGAGGAGCCAGGGAGGCCAGGAGGAATATCCAGCGTTCACACCTTCCTGGGGGGCAGGACTACTAAGCGGCCTTCAGTCGCCTGCCCCGGTGCTGCAGGTAAGGCTGGCCCGGCACGGCCCCGCCGTCAGTCACGCTCCCCGCTCCCGGAGCCAAGGTCAGCCCCGGGGAGCGGCGGGGCCCGCGGAGCGNGAGGGGACGCCCTGCCCCAGGGGGACACCCAACTCCGCCGGGTCCCCGGGCACCCACCTGCGCTCCCACGGCGCCAGTCCCGGTGAGCGGGGACGGCCCGGGACGCCCACACGGGTTTTGTCACACCCAGGGCCGGTCGCCACCAGCACCTGGGCCGCTCTCGGCGGAGCCCCGCGCCTCGCCCGGTACGGCCCGGCCCGGCCGCGCCGCTCGGTGCCCGGGCCCGCTCCGCCTCCCGCCCGGCACTCCCGGGCGCGGCGCCCACCCGGGGCCGGGCGGC
>VWZG01008369.1:224270-314816 GCA_013396735.1 Grallaria varia | reverse complement strand
GAGGGGTCCGGGCAGGGTCCCGGGGGTGCGAGGGGTCCGGGCAGGGGTGCCGGGGCTCTGATGTCACCGCCCCCCGACCCCTCACCGGCGGCTCCATGTCGGGACGGCGGGGCGGGCGTGGCCAGCAGCGGCACTTCCGGGGTGGGGGGCGGGGCCTCCTCCCATTGGCTGCGGCGCTCTCGCTGCGGCGCCCCCTGGTGGGCGCGGGTGGGACTCCGGTGCCCCCACGTGTCGCCGCAGCCTCTGAGCAACCCCGGGCTGTTCTCCCCATTTAGTGGCCGCAGCACAGGGGTGCCTGTGCAGGACGGGGCAACCGGGCCCCCAAACCAACAGGGACCCCCAGCCCAGCAGCCCAGGTGTGGGCTGCAGAGCCCACACGTTCTTGGTGCCAACTAGACCCACGGGGCTCCCATCCTGGCCACCCACACCATGCCAGGGGTCCTGGCCCCCCACCCCCAACACTGCAGGCAGGCAGGCAGGCAGGCAATCGGGGCCAGTCCGTGGTTTGTGTCAAGTCCTTTTTATTCTGTTCCCACAGAAACACCTGGTGAGGGGGCAGCTTCTGGGAGGGAGTCACGACACAGCGGCAGGGGCGGTACGGCACGGTACGGCACAGTACGGGGTCACTACGGGTGGCACAGAGCACAGCAGACACGCACACCGTCACAATGTTCAGAGGGAGCGCACCCGGCATCGCGCCCACCGCTGGAGACAGCGCCCAGCCGTGCTCGGCCCTCGGTCTTTGCACCCCCGTGCCCCCGCCCCGGCCAGGTTGCCACGGTTCGGGCTGGGGGCCCGGCCTGGCGGGCGCGGGCTCTGTGCCCCGGGTCCTGGCAGGCACGAAGGCAAGGCGGCGGATGTGCTCGGGCGGCGAGATAGGCCCCGGCGGGGTCTCGGTCCCGCGTGCGATTTACACACTGTACAAGTATTTACAGCGCGAGGAGTGGCGGGGGCCGGGGGAGGCACCCTCGGGCTCTGCACTTGTCATCGTCGGGGAGAGGCGGTGGGTGTGCGCAGGGCCGGGGGGCTTCTCGACAGGGCTGCCCCTGGGAGTGCCACACTGACCCCCTCCACAGCCCCCCGGCCTACCCCCAGCCTTGGGCACCGGCAGAGTCCCCGGCGTGGGATGTGCCATGGAGCGTGGGCTCCCCCGCGGCAACCGGGTCCTGGATCACAAGTGCATAAATCTGCTAAGAGCTTTCAGTACAGCGATGGACTGATGGAAAAGAAGAAAAGAAAAGTCCAGGCAAAGAACAGCAAGCACTGAAAGGCGGGTGGAACCGTGCAGAGAAGTAGCAAGCCATGCTCTACGACGGGACAGACGGTCACGGGCTCTAGGGCTGCCCTTTGGCAAAGTGGCCCTCCGTGGGTCGAACATGCCACGAATTCATACGCACGGGTGGTCGGTACAGAGTAGTTCTCGGGTCGCTCGGCGGCACGCTTTGCGATGGAACCCTTGGGCGCGACATTGAACTGATTAGCTATTCACAGGTCTTGTTCTGGAGTCGTGTTATTTCGTTGCATAGAACATCAGGCGGGTGGGTGGGCGAGTGCCCCCCGCCGCGGGGGTGCCAGTGGGGCCCTACCAGCCCGGGGAGGTGGCGGGGCATGAGTGAGCCCCCTCCTCAGGCTGCCTCCCACCCTGGGGAACCCCCTTCTGGCAGGGCAAGTGGGCTTTGGCCGCCGGCCGCTGCGCCGGCCGTCCCCGCAAAATGGCTTGAGAAGGACTTGGATTGCACAGTAAAAGTAAGGATACTGCTGGAGGCAAAGCTCTCCTGATCTTGTTCCACGGGATTTGTGCTCTTTTGTGGCCTCCTGCACTCTATTGCTTCTACAGACGACAGCCCGTGTGCTAACTCATTGCACAAAGCAAAGAGGGAAGAGGATTTGGTATAAACTTTAGAAAAATAAACCCTCGAAGCCAAAAGAAAATGAACCCAAAGAAACCGAGAAAAAAAGGACCCCCTGACAACGCCCCTTGCCCCCCCCCCACCCCGGTGTGGATGAGGTATACACAGAAATCAAAGTGGGATGATTAAGGCTGTTCTTGAAAGAAAAGGGGTGCCCACGGCAGGCGCGCTGGCTGCGTGGCGAGGGCAAGCGCGGCCCTTTCAATGCTTCCAATGGCTTTGGGACACGCGCCCAGCCGGCCGCGCCACCTGTCAGAGTCCTATGGCCTCGGATTTCGGTTTGAAACAGTGTTAGGTCCTAGCTGACGCGCTCCGGGGGCTCCCCAGCAGGGCCGGGAGCGGCCGCAGTACAGGGGGCGCAGGGACAGCCCCGGCGGGGCGGATGGGGTTGGGAAGGAGGAGCTGCGCCCATGGCGCCCAGCCCTCGGCTTTTGGGGGGGAAAAAACCTATGAAGAGGCCAGAGCTGGGGTTCAGAGGAAGCAACTCTGCGTATAATCTTGAGAAAGGGCCGCAGCCCACCTATGGGGCCTGACCCAATGGTCTGGATCAGGCCCATCCCCTCGTGGCGGCTGCCAGGGCTTGCCGTGTGCCGCGCTGGAGCTGCTCGCCAGGCGTGGGGGGCACCTGCCCCAGGCTGTCTGCCGGGTCCCTGCTCAGCCGCCGTTTGGTCCAGCATCCAGAGATTGCCCTGCTTTCAAAAGCTTGTGAGAGACAGAGAGAGAGAGACATTAGTCCGAGCAGGCCCATCCCCGCAGAAGGGACCCTGCTGAGCAGCAGCGCTGGCCTGAGCGAACGGCCCCAGAGAGCCAAGAGGCACTGCCAGCGGAGCAGCTGCTGCCGCCCCCGCGCTGGACGGGCTCCCGGAGCAGAGCCTGGGCCGTCCAAACCTTCCCTGTAAACCCAGGGCCTGCACCAGCATCCACATGGCATTGGCCCACACGGCAGTGCTGACACTGGGGAACAAGGCCAAGCCCCCACGCCTTGGCTTGGGGCCTGTACTTGGATGTGAAGATTGGGATGAGTGGCCCAGAGTGAAGGGGATGGGGACGCACCATGTTCTTCCCCCTGTGAGGGCTGGGACTGTGGCAGGGCAGGGCTCAGTATGTGCTGGGGCTACAGCACTGTCACAGGAGCCTCAGGGATGGCACAGCAGAGGGGACTGATGTGTGGGTGTGCCCTGGTATGATGACTCACCCGTAAGGGCAGCGGACTTCTCCAAGCCTCTACACGGGCACTCACCGTTATACTCAGAGTCCAGCGCTGTGTGCTGAATTCATTGGCTTCTTCATAGGTTTTTCCACTGCAACGACTCAATCTCCACTCGCTTCCCAAACTCCTGCAGTAGGAGGGAGCAGAAGGGTGTCAGGCACAGCCAGGGCAGGGAGAGCCCACAGTGCCAGTGCCTGCTGCCAGCTGCACTCACCTTGTGCCGTTCTTTCACCAGAACGAAGTGAACTTCTTGCCAAAAGCTGACACCGCTGTGGAGAAGCCAGGAGAGGTGTCAGCATGGCCCCTCTGATCCCCCCATATCTCCGAGCCCCAAACTGCGGGATCATTGCACCCCAGCCATCCCCAAAGCACCTGACCCCATCTTGGCACAGAAGAGCACCACTGCCCTGTCCCCATTGTGGGAGCAGCCCTCACTCACCTTCAGTCAGTTTGCCTGCTTGTTCTGCTGCTCCCCCTGGCAGGATTTTGGAGAAGACGCTCTCTCCTTCCCCGCCAGGCTGCCCCGTGGCCGTGCCAGTGGGACCACGCGGCCCCGCTGCCCTTGGACCGGCCTTGCTGTCTGCTGGGGGACAAATGAAGCCACTGTTAGCAGGGGACAGGCCCGGCTGGGGGAGCTCGGCTGAGCCCCCAGGGTGCCAGGCAGCTGGCACAAGATGGGATGGATGGCATTGTGCCACTGGGGCCCACTGACCTGCTGCTCCCAGGGGCTGTGCCGCTGGCGCTCTCGCCGGCTGCTGTGGCACTTTCGCTGCGGGTTTGGATGTGTCCGTTGGCTCTGCCTTTGTCTGGAATGGGGAAAACAGCTCTCAGGGCTTACCCTCCCAGCAAAACATCCTCTGGGGGTGGCCCAGGCCAGGAGGAAATGCCCAAACACTGCTCCACAGCCCCAAAAGAGGCAGCAAGGGATCCAGGGCATAGGGAGGTCCCCTCCTGGGTCCCCACAAAGGGAAGGTTGCTCCCATGGCACCCAGGGATGGCTGTAATTGGCATATGGGTGGGATACTATTTGCCCCACGGCTTCTGTCCCCAGCCCTTCTGCCAGGCCCTGGCCACAGCCAGCCAGGTCGATCCCAGGCAGAACTGTGGGGTCGGGACACAGCCCAGCTGGCCAAGCCCGTACTTACCGCCGGTGCTGGGTGTCCACCTGGCTGTGCGTGGAGCGTGGCCGGTGCCTTCCCTGCTGCCTGGGTGGGCCCTGGCTGCTGCTGCGGCGGCCGGGCCGAGGTGGGTCCCTGCGTCCTGCCCCTGGTCTCGGGCTGTGCTGGGCCCACGGGCTGGGCAGCCTGCCGTGCTGCCGGCTGCTGCCGTGCTGCCGGCTGCCCTGCCTGCTGCTGCCTGGCCGCCGGCTGCTGTGGGTGTGCGAGGGGCTCCGACTTCGGCACTGTGGTGGCTGACACGTGTGGCTGGGAAGGTTTCTGTGCCTTGGGGGTCTCGGCGCCATGGTGGTGAGCAGCAGGGCGGGATGATGGGGCATACTCAGCAGAGCTGGGGCCGTAAGGCGCGCGGGACTCAGGCTGCTGTGCCTTCTTGGGGCCGGACGGTGGCCCGTGGCCACGGGGCTCATGGCGGCCAGGCTCTCGTGGGTGTTGCTTTGCTGAGCGGCGTGGGGGCTCATCACTGACGTGCCGGGAGCTGCCAGAATGGCGATCGTACTCCCTGTGGTGCCGGTGCTCGCGGTGCTGGGGGTAGTCATCATGCTGCCACGGGTCTTCATCGGGGGGCTCGTCATAATCGTGGTAGGTGTGCTTAACTGGGGGTCTCTTCTGCGAGGAAGAGTGGCCACCGTAGTGCCTGACCCTCTCCGCCCGCACCTCCCTGGGTTTATCAAACCAGTCTGTCTCCTCCTGACCCAAATGATAGGCTTCAGAAACCAAAAACAAACCATAGTCAATCTCTCGCTTGAGGCTGCCCGGGCGGAAGCCATGCAATGAGTGGGAGAGGCAAGCAGCGGGCACGCGCGCAGGGGACAGCACGTGCCGGTGGGGACGGGACGCGGCACGGCATGGCACGGCAGGTCACCGTGCAGGACCGGCTAACACCGAACACCAGGGGTGGGGGGAGAAAGGCACGTGTCAAGCAAACTGAGGCGGTGAGAGTGTCTCTGCGTACGAGCGGACGGGCATGCCCCGGGGAAGTGCCATGCTCTGGGGAGGTCACCACGGGGAGCCGTTACCTTCACTGTCCGAGACAACGCAATGGGCATCGTCCATGCCGTAGCCCTCCTCGTGCTTGTACGAGTGACTCCTTGGCACGTCTTTGATGTGCTTTTGCACATCAGGCAACGAGTGGCTGGAGCAGAACTGGGAGCAGGGGTCCCCTGCAGACTGGGGGCCCGGCCCCCCCGCAGTGCGTGACCCCCCCACTGACTTCCCCAGGGGGCTGACGGGGCTCTCCTCCTCTGAGGGCTGTGAGCGCATGGGCGCCCGCCCACGGCTCTGGCTCATGCTGAGGGATGAGGGCTTGGAGCTGACTTTCTGGGAGCGCTCCATGCCCTCCCGCTCATAGGACTTGCTCCGGCTGCCCATTTCCCGGCTGGAGGACTTTTCCACCCCATAGCCAGAGGAGCGGGTTCTGCTGCTGGTGGAGTAGACCCGCTCCTCCTCGTCCACCAGATCCCGGCTAGAGACACCATAGTACTTCTGCTGCTCATAGACGTTCTTCTTCAGGCCGTAGGTGATCTCATCCTGCAGCTTCTTGGCCCTGGAAGCCACGTTGCTGCTGCCAACTGAGGTTGTTGTTGAGTAGGAGGCCAGGTCTGACTCCACGTCTTTGGCTTCTTCAATGGGGGAGAACTTGGAGATCTTCTGCTCCATGCCCTGCTTCCTGTGCTTGCTGCGCTTGGAGGAGATGACAGCGGGTGCCAGGTTCTTGGATGAATGCTTCGGTAGTGGTGTGCCAGAGCCATGCTTGTCCACCCGTGAGGAGTGCCGGTACTCACTGTCCCCGTAGTAATAGCTTGAGCTGGTGGAGCTCCCTGACACCCTGCCATTGCTCTCTGTGCCCCGGTAATAGCTGTTCTTCCCACGATAGTCAGGGCAATGGTGGTCATAGATGTCCTCCTCAGACTCCTCCTCAGCTTTGGTGTAGCAGCAGGGCCGGCTGGAGCCCTCCGTGTCCCCCAGATCACTCTTCTCTCTGCCGTGGCGGCTGTCGATGCTCGTGCCCACCGGCTCCGCTTTCTGCCCCTCCACTGCTGGACTCTCCTTAGTGAGCTCGCTGATGTCCTCAATCATCACATAATTACGGGGGATGTTCTGCTCCAGGCTGGTGTAGAGGGACTCAGAAGAGTAGCTGGCTGAGGGACCTGGTGCCGTGCTGGTTCTCTCAGCTGGCCGGGTCTCAGGTGCCTTGTACTGCTCATAGCCACCGCTCGTTGGTGCGGTGCTGAAGGTGACATCGGGGACAGTGGAGGAGCTGGTGGCTGCACCAATAACCTCATAGTTGGTGGGAATCTTCTGTTCCAGGTCGGCCAGCGAGGTCTGCCGTGGCTTCTGGTGTCCACCAGCTATGTCCACTGGGCTCTGGAAGAGGGTGGGCTGTGCCGCCGGCATGGTGGTTGTCCCAGCAAAGGCGCTCGGGGCTTGGTAGGGGTTTGGGGGCTGGAAGCCTGGCTGTGCTGGTGTGCCCAGCTCTGGGTATGTGGTGCCATGGGTCGGGAAGGCACCGGGCGTGCTGAATGTGGGTAGTGGGGCTGCTGACAAGCCATCCTGTGAGGTGCTGGCTGTGGGGTACTGGGGGTGCTGCAGGCGTGGCGGTGGGAAGGCAGCGGAGCCCTGAGGGGCAGGGTAGGGGTAGGCGCTGTAGGAGGCAGCGGCGGCGGCAGCGGTGGCGGTATAGTCGGGGTACTGCCCAGCAGGGGCGGGGCGCAGGCCGGCACTGTCATAGGCAGTGAGGCGCAGGCTGTGCAGCTCGCTGTCGGACAGGTAGTCGCGGCGGTCCCCAGGGTAGCGCAGGTAGGGGTGGTCCCGCCCGCCACCCCGATCCTTCAGCAGCGACTCCTTGCGTTGGGTGATGCCCAGCTCCAGGTACTTCAGCTTAGCATCGATCTCCTTCTCCTCCTCGTCCAGCTCCGCCTGCTTCTTCCGCAGCTTGGTGGCCTCATGCTCCACCAGCCTCAGGTCACGGTCCAGCTCCTTCAGCAGGCTGGCCTTGGTGACCGGCGCAGTGGCCTTGGTGGCCAGGCTGCTCAGGTAGAGCTGGGAGGCGGCCGGGCTGGCCAGGGGCACGTGGGGCTCCTCGGGCGGTGGGCTAGGCAGTGTCCGCTTCACCTTACGTGCCAGCGAGCTTGACTGCAGGCCCCCCACCTGCAAAGCCAAGGGACAGTTGGTCAGGGGGGCAGGTGGGTGTCCCCCCATGTCCCACCCCAAGCATTCCCCTGGGGGCTGTGGTGAGGCACAACCTCACACGTGTTCCCCCACGCACTGAGGAAGCGGCGTTTATGTAAAAGCGCAATAAATAGGATGGAAGTAACAGGCAGGGCGCTTTCCATGAGTAATTACCGGGGGTGGCAGCCAGCCAAGTGCTAGGCTGACTGCCTGTGTGCCCTCTGCTGCAAAAAATGCATTCTATCCAGGGGCACATGGCAGAGGGACTCAGGGGACTGCCTGGGGTGCTGCTGCCCAGGAAATTGCCCTGTGGCTCTTGGCTGGGCACTTGGCAGCTCAAGGCAACCTTGGTGTGTAGCGGCAAAGGTGTGAGCAAGAGCAACTGCAACCCGAAATGGAACTGTGTGTGGTGGTGGCTCCTCGTGAGAGAAAGGGGACCCAGCTGGAGCAGGGGAAAGGGGACAGCCCTGATCTGCCACCCTGCAGCAGCTGCTGCCTGCTGACAGGCTCATGCAGACAGTGGACCTCCAGGGGCCTCCCTCTGGCTGCCGGCGTCAGTGCACATGTCTGTGGCCCTTGGCTGCCATCCGCTGCTGCGGGAAGCTGGCCTTTTGAAATATTAATTGCTGCAGCACTAATGAAACTGAAATGTCCCGAGGTGCTTCCTGGGGCTGTTCCCTGAGAGGAAGGTTGTTCCCTGTGGTGACATACCTGGGTGCTGGGCAGCAGCGGGTGCTGGTAGAGGGAAAACCTGTCCTTGCCAGCCTCCTCAGCAGTGGGACTGATGGGCTTGGGGTCGGAGAGGGAGCGCTGCATGGTCTTGATGGGGCGTGGTAGCGTCTGCTGGCGCTGGGCTAAGTCGGTGGCGAAGTGCTTCTGTGGGGGGACGTGGGCCTTGTTCAGCCGCTCGCTGGTGGCAAAGGAGGACTCCAGGAGACGGTGTGGGGACAGGGGAGAGACAGGCGAGTAGAGGACCTGGGGAGAGCGGGGTGGCTGTCGGGTCACCAGCTGGGAGAGGGACTCAGCTGGCAGGTGGGACTGGTAGCCGATTTCCAGCGGATCTGGCTTCTTCTTTTCAAACTTGCCTAGGGTCTGCTGCCGGACTGCATGGGGGTCCAGGGGGCCTGTGCTCACTATCTGGAGGTTGGCGGAGTAGGGTGGGATGCTGGTGGGCACCGTCAGCTGGGGGACCACAACACCAGGTTGAGGGGCTGGCTCCGGCTCTGTCTGGCAGGCCAGGCTCTCGCCCCGCTGCGTCTTCTCCGGGGCTGAGATGTACTTCACGATCTCCACCCGGGGGTCATGAGTGGTAATGTGGATGGAGGGGGAGACACGGAGGAGCTGGTCAGGCTCCGTCTGCACCGAGCAGTCGCTGATGGTCTGGATGCCCACACTGGCTGTACCGCGGGTCACTCCGTCCGTCTTGCCCTCAGCACTGGCCTCGGTGTGACGTGAGGCCCTGGAGCGCCGGCGGCGCACGGGCTGCTCCCACTCCCCGTTGTCCTCCTCATCTGTCTGCACACTGCAGTCAGCGCTGCGCCGTGTCCGCCGCCGCCGTGACAGAATGTACCGGTCCTCGCCATCCTCCTCGTCCGTCTGCACACTACTGTCTGCCGTCTTCCTTGCCGTGAAGGCCTCCCGTGATGCCTCCTTCTCATAGGCATCCCGCAGCCGTGGCATCGAGTTCCTCTTCTTGATGCCCCGGCCGGGCTCCCAGGAATCCTCAACTTGCAGAGACATATCTGAGGCTGAGCTGCTGAGTGGCCGCGGTGGCATAGGGTAGCGGGGACCAGCAGGCCCCTCTGGGGGTGCCTGGGCTGGCGGGGCCCATGCCTGCCCATTGTGTGGCAGCCCCCGTGGAGCCTCGGTGGGCCCCTCAGGTGGGCGGGCAGTGGGCTCAACGGGCGCAGGGAAGATGGTCTTCTGCCTTTTCTGCTCCTCCAACTGCTGCTGCAGTTGGTGCTGGAGCTGGTGAATGTGCTCGAGCTGGAGGCGCTGCTGGGCGAGCTGCTCTCGCTGCAGCGCCAGCTGTGCGTGCCGCTCCTCCTGCTGCTGCTGCAGCACCTGCTGCTTGATGCACTGAAGCTCCTGCAGCTCCCGCTGCACCAACATCTGCTCCTTCTCCCGGTGCCGTTGCAGCTCTGCGCGCTCCCGCTCCAGCTCCTCCTGCAGCCGCAGCTGCCGCAGCTTCTCCAGCTCCACGCGCTCCCGCTCCAGCTGCAGCACGTGCTCCTGCTGCTTGCGCTGACGCTCCTCTTCCCGCTCCCGTTCCTCCCGCAGAGCCCCATCCAGTGGAGGCTTGGGCGCTGCAGCTGCTTGCGCGCTCTCCTTGGCAGCCGCTGGTGCTGCCGGCACCTCTGCATGGGGGGCAGCCGGTGGCGGCTCCGCTCTCTGCAAACCACTGGCAGGGGCAGCAGGGGCGGCGGGGGCTTTGGGAGTGGGACCAGCTCCAGTCGTTGCCGGTGCTGTGCTGATAGGCTTCCCCAGGTAGACGGGCGTCTCCATCAGTGAGGCCGCTGGGGCTGGACGGCTTGGGGCTGCGTGGCTTGGGGCCGGGTGGCTCGGGGCTGCGTGGCTCGGGGCCGGGTAGCGGTAGAGGCCCTGTGCTGCCAGCGGGACACGGGGGGTGACAACAGGCAGCCTGGCCAGGCTGGCCAGCGGTACTGCTGCCACACCACCCGGGCCGTAGGGTCTGTACAGCCCACGCAGCATGGGCCGCAGCACTGAGGCCGGCTGGGTGGTGATAGGCAGCGTGGAGGCGATGGGGGTGTTGATGGTGGAGTAGATCATGCCATCAGCAGCCCGCACGGTTGCAGTGGAAGGAAGCATCTGCCGAATGGCACCCAGGCGGACGCCAGGAACATTATACTGTGCCAGGTTGCTGAAGCCCTGCCGTCCCTCAGGGAAGGTGGGGTTGTACATCCCGCTGGGTTTGGGTGGTACAGGGCCCTGTTGCTGAGCTGCCAGGCCCCCTGTGCCCCCCTGCCCGGTGCTGGGGCCGTAGGGCAGCATGTCGGGGCCGTTGGTGTGCCGGCCCCCGTACTGGTCCATGGAGTTGAGGGCAGCGCACATGCGGCTGATCTCACGTGCTGTGGTGGCACTGTAGTGGGCAAGGCTGGACTCCTGGAAGCTGGCCAGGTCACCCTGGGGAGAGAAGCGGTAGTCAGAGTAGATGTTGGAGGCTGAGCTGTACCTCCGCATGGGGAATGGGTGGCCCAGCAGCTCTCCCGGTTGCCGGAGGTCGGAGAAGGAGCCGTACTGCAGCCCCTGGCCCAGGTAACCCCCCTCGGCAAAGCCCACGCTGTAGGAGTGTTTCATGGTGCTGAGGTCCACCGCAGCATCACCCGCTGGGGAGGGGAAGGGCTGTTCCCCCTTAGTGTGGTAGTAGCTCATCCCGATTTCAGAGAGATTTGTGTCTGACATGGAGGAGTAGAGGCGGCCAAAGGCGCTGGCTGGGTAAAATTTCTGCTCCTCGTAGAGTGCAGGTGCTGGGGCTGGCTGCTCCCGGTAGGGGAAGGTCTCCGGCAGCTCTGGCTCTCTGCTGCCATACAGGGGCCCAGTGGCTTTCCGGCCAGGTGTCACCGTCGCCTCCCCAGCTTTCTTCTCTGGCATCTTGGAGGTGGGGTTGAAAGCGCCAGTGCAGCTGCTGCCAAAGGGGAACTTGTAGACCATGTCACAGCAGGCCACCTGGCTCTCCGGCTTCACACCTGTGAGGTCCAGCACATTGGCCGGTGCCTCCTCCTTCAGCACTTTGGTCACTGGGCCAGTGGCCGCCTCCTCCATCTGCACCATCATTACCTGAGACTTCTTGCTGCCCAGGGCAAGGAGAGGGCTCTGGCTCTTCAGCTCCACAGGCACTGCCCGGTACACCTCTGAGCCTGGCTCTGGAGGGAAGGACTGCGGAAGGCCACCGGCATTCTGCACCCCACCAGTCTGTGTGAGGAGCGCATCCTTCTTCATCATCTGGCCTGGCACACTATACCTTGCAAATTTGGTCTGGGGGGCAGCGGCAGGCTCGGGCTTGCCACTGGCCACACCGCTGGCTCTGACAGTGGCCGTCTGGACTCCCTGCTCCACCTGCTTCCCCTGCGCCAAGCACACTGGGCTCCCAGTGCCCTGTCCGAAGTCCACACGGCTCTGGAAAGGGTCTCCATAGACCACGGGTTGCTTGGACTGTGAGAGGATCACGGGGGAGGCGATGGCCAGGCCAGCAGTGCTGGCTGCCGCAATGATGGCGTGGGGCTGCTCCTGGGCATTGAGGTTGATGATCAAGGGCTGGATGGCTGTGGACTGCCGGCTTGGGATGTGGTCCAGGGTCAGGCAGTACTTCCTGGCCTCGGTGGCCAAGGAAGTGAGATCCATGCCTTGGTCTGTTATGATGATGGGGGCAGACTTCAGTGCAGTCCGTAAGTCCACAGCATTGCTGCTTGGCACCTTGGGCCCTGGCTCCACTCGGGACGTGCCAGGGATGGAGGAGATGCGGCAGAGGGAGATGTTTTCCGCAGGGAGTGCTCCCCAGCTGTATAGCCCTGTGATGCCGTCAGCAGCAGAAGTCACTGCAGGTGCTTTCTGGGCATGGTCCTTCACTGGCTGTGCCCTGATGTAGGCACCTGCTGGCTGCTCTGGCTCCGGTGTCTGGGTGTAACCGTGGGTCAGCAGCTGCCGGCTTGGTCTGGTGGGGGACGAGGTGGGGGACGTCAAGGCGCCAGAGCTGACTGGCTTGGTTTGGCTGGCTGCATCGGCTGCCAGTGTGATCACCATGAAGGGGGAGTCCTGTGAGGAGGCCTGCCGGGTCAGGCGTGGCGAGCCCGCCCGGTGCGGTGTCTGCGTCCCCTGTGCCACCATGGGGGAAGAAGTGTCAGGGCCTGTAGCCGTGGCAGAGGGACCCTCGTAGGCAAGGATGGGGCTCTGCGTCTGCGTGGAAAACTCTGCCGTGGCCTTTGTGGTGCGGGTGGGACTCTGTGTGGGGGAGGTGGGCGAGAGCGGAGGGCTGGAGGTCTTGAAGAAGGGATATGTCCTGGGCAGTGCAGACTTGATGTCACTCACGGCTGGGAGCTTCTCCCTGGCTGTCTGCACGCTGATCTCCACCGTCCTGGTTCTGCTGGTGTCCTCTGTCTGTGAGCCGTAGCTGACAGTGCTCTTTGCTGGAGTGTAGCTTCTCCGAGCTATGGATGGGGCCTCTGAAGCTGGTGAGCTGTAGCTCTGCAGTGTGCTCCCAGGGCTGCCCGCCGCTGTCGTCACTGTGCTGGCACCTTTGCTGTAGGCATGAGGAGTGGTGGTAGCCTTGGATACTGGACTGGGTGCTGCTGGGACACTCTGGACCTTGGCTATGTCCTGCCCTTCTTTTGCAAAATGCTGGGTGACCCGGACATCAGGAATGGTCTTGCCGGTGCTGCTGTCGGAGCTGGCAAAGGAGACAGGAGCTGAGAGCTGTGTGGGGCTGGTGCCAGGCGTGAGTGGGCCTCCGTTCTGCTTCAACAGGTCGGCGTAGGCGCTCTCGGCATTGAGGAAACGCTTCTCCTGGTATGCCTCCTCCTGCCCCTTCACCTTCTCACCTTGCTCAAGGGCCAGGTCGAAGGAAGAGGACTGGTGCATCCTGGAGATGCTCTGTGAGGTCTGCAGGATCTCCTCATACACTGCTCCCACCTTTGGCAGGGCACTGGGATAGTCAGGCTGGGAGGGGCGCGTGAGGCCGCTGTCATACCGGTACTCCTCAGCATACTGGTACTCGAAGCCGTTCTGGCCCTCAGTGCCACGGTAGCCAACCTGCTGGTAGGTGCTGCCGAAGGAAGTGGCTGGCTGGGCTTGCTGGACCTGCTGCTTCTGCATCATCTCTGCCTTCCTCATCATCTCCTCGTAAGCTTCCTCAGCACTCTTGAGGGGCTTGCTGGTGGGCTGGCTGGGGCCAGTCTCCACCTTCTCTGTCGGAGAGTAGAGCGACATGAAGGTGGGCAGGTTGTACTCGCTGCCCGACTTGTACAGCTTGGAGGTCACAGCGTCAAAGCTCTCTGCCTCCGAGTCGATGGAAGGTGAGTACTCGGAGCAGGAGGAGCGGTGCAGCTCCTCCATCTCTGCCGCCTGTCGCAGCTCCTCAGTGGGGGAGGCATCCTCGATGGGAGAGAGGTTGCTGGGGGGGGTTTTGGAGCGCTCCCTCCTCCGCTGGGCCCTTAGCTCCTCCTTGTCACGCTTGGTCTTGCGTGCTGTGCTCCGGATGCGCTGCTGCTCCACCTCCCGCATCTTCTCCTGCTCACGCAACAGCTCCTCTTCCTCCCGCATCTCCTCCTCCTCAGATGAATCTTCAATGGTGGGCAGCAAGGGGCCGTGTGAGCGGTGCCGAGCCTTCCTCTGCTGTTTCACCTCCTCCAGCCGCTGACGGCGGCTGGGGCTGCTGTCGCTGTCCTCCTCCAGAGAGGAGATGGAGGTGGGTGAGGTGCCCGAGGTGTAACTGGGTGTCGTGGCTGGTAGGGTGGACGAATACTCGCCACGGGAGCGCTCCTCAGGGGAGCCTGTCAGGCTCTCCATCTCCAGCTCAGGCTCTCGGTCCAGGCTGGTGTCTGCCTCCTGGCCCATCTCCATCTCCCGGCCATAGCCTGTCGTGCTGTTCAGCTCAATGGTCTTGAATCGCCGCAGCCCACCCTGGGCCGTGCTCAACTCATCGCCCTCCACGGCCTCCACCTCCTTCCTCTCCTCCGTGTACATGCTGCTGGCACCATGAGGCAGGCGCCGCTTGGCCAGTGCTGGCTCTTTGCCCTTCTCTGCCTCAGCCTTCTGCCCGGCTTTGGAGATGCTGTACTTGGTGCGCCCATAGCCTTCCTCCTCCTCCTCCTCGAGGTTGTCCTCCTCCGCACTCATCTCCAGGATCTGTCTCCGCATGAACTCCTCATCGCTCACCTCTGCCTCCCGGCCCTTGGGCCGTGGGGGCACTGGGGAAAAGCCCCCCTCACTACTGTCCTCCACGTAGTCGTGCCGCAGCTTGCTGCCAAACTCATCTGAGGACTCCGCACTCTCCCGCCGCTCCCGCTGGTTATCCCACTCCTCATCCTCCTCCAGGATGTCCTCCAGCTCCTCATCTGAGTCGAAGGCTTCAGGGGTGATAGAGAGGTACCGTGGCCGCTGCCGTTGTCGCTGGTCCTCCTGTGTCTCCGAGCGTCCCTTGCTGTGCTCGGTGGGCTCCAGCGGGGCACCCTGACCTTCCAGGAGGGGCCGCATGCTGCTCTCCAGCTTGGTGAGCTCGGAGGGGCTGGGGGGGCTCTGCCCGGCCAGCCCGGTGCTGCTCAGCTTCTCCTCCTCCTGCTGCACCAGGCCGGTGATCTCGCTCTGCGAGCTGGAGATGCCATCGGAGGAGTAGCCGGTGTCGCTGAGGCTCTGGGGGCTGCGGGACAGGTCCGGGGGGTAAGGCTTGCTCCCATCCTGCAGGCAATGGAGTGCACAGCGTCAGACCCAGGAGGCTCCGGGGCTGCTGCCTCTCCTTCCCCCCAAACCCCCTGCCAGGGAGCACCAGAAGGTATGGGTGGTGCTGGGAGTCAGCCCAGCATGAAGGCTGGGGGGCTCCCACATCCCCCAACTCAGTGGCTCATCAGCAACTTGTGTGCGCTAATGAAGGCAGGTGACAGGGAGTGCAAATGGCCTTGGGGACAACGGCTTCAGGGAACTAATAAATATGCTTATAAAACCAGGCCAACAACCCCCAAAACAGCCTTCAGAAGCAGGATGGCCCCCAGGATCCCCATTAGATGCCACAAATAAACAGGCTCCTTTAATTGGCTTTAACTGCAATTAGGCAGTGTGGGGGACAAGCCTCTCAGCCATGGGGACAGTGTCATTCCACCCAGTCCTGGTGCTATGGGCAGGGCCTGTCACCCTTCCAGCACAGATGCACCATGGACCCATGAATTTTGGGGGCACAGTGGTGAGGGGAGTAGCCAACACCTCCTGGCTGGTGGGGACCTCCTGCTGTGTCCCCTTCTCCTGGAGGGCTCTGCTGGTTGCTGCTGGAATGGCTGCTCATGGGGGAACCCTATCCCAAGGCAGCCAAATGTTTCCACAAATTGTATTGAATTTACAAAAAGTGGGACGAGGAGCTTGAAAAATGCCCACTGCCACAACATGGAATGTGGGGAAATGAGTTTTCCATTTCATGACAAATCCAACTACCTTTACACTATTTTAAAACAAATCCAAAGGCCAAAGATGACCTGAACTATCACATTATGCCCAAATTGATGTAATTCTAATAAACAGAAGGCAAATACCAGCATGCTGCCATGGAGCCTGTGAAGGTCCTAAGGCATTTGGGAATGCTGAGACAGCAGTGTTTGGAACTCACCATTCCCCAAAAGACTATTTCCCGGGGCAAATGGCCTTTGACAACACGGTTTATGCTCCAACTTGGACTAATTCTCCCCATTTGTGAGCACAACTGCCATCAGAGGCACGGTTCAGCACCAAGCCAGCCTGGGGCAGGATGCAGTCTCCAGGGATGCTCAGAGCTGGACACACCCTGAGAGCTCACCTCCTGCTCCTTCATCCGCGGTGCCTCGGAGGGTGCCCGGCTCTCCTTGCTCTCCACCTCCGCTTTGGGGGTCACGCTCTTGCCCTTCGGAGTGGTGATCTCAGGAGCCCTGGAAGGCTCCGGGGCAGCTTTAGGCAGCGGTTTTTCCTCTACTGGCACCGGGGGCTTCTTTTCTGCTGACACCAGAGGCTTCTTTTCTGCTGGTGCCAGGGGCTTCTTCTCTGCTGGCGCCAGGGGCTTCTTCTCTGCCGGCGCCAGGGGTTTCTTCTCTGCCGGCGCCAGGGGCTTCTTCTCTGCCGGTGCTGGGGGCTTCTTCTCTGCTGGGGCGGAGCTTGGAGTCCTGCTCTGCTCGGCAGCCCGGAGGCTCCTGGCGGGCGAGGGCTGTGGCTCTGGGGGTGCCGCCGGCTCGGTGGGCGCGGGTGCTGGCGTGGGCGCTCTCTGCTGCTGGCCGGTGGCGGGCGGCTGGTGCCGTGGGGAGCCAGTGGATGGTGGCTTTGGGGTAGGCAGTGGCATCGGGGCAGGGTCGCCGAGGCTGCCTTCGAGCAGCCGTTGAGTTTGGCAGTTCAAGCACAGCCATTCGTTCTTCTGTAAAAGAGTGGAAGGAAAAATGCTGTTCAGACTGTGGGAGCTTCACCTCAGCAGGGATCTCACCGAGGAGTTCTGCTGATGGGACACAAGGTGCAAAGGACTTGGCCCACCCAAACCAAGTAGTCAGCTGCAGAGGGGCACGCAGTGTTGTAGCCATACCCCACAAACCATCCACAGCCAGCTTAAACCCACCCCTACCCTTGTGCAGAACCCAGTGATGTCCTGCTAGAGGGACCAGGGCTACAGCACAGGAATTGCACACTCTCCCCCACAACTCCTCACCATTACCAGCTCTTTCATTCTCCAGCCTTGCCGTATTTTTTGTTTTAAGAGAAATTAACCAATTAAAGGCAGATTACTACTGTAGCTTAACACTTCTCAGCTCCATAGATCTCCTCTCTCGCTCTGATTTGTTTTCTTTGATACAATAAAGGTTTAATAGCATAATCATAACACTTAGGGATCTTTTTTTCTAGGTTAACAAAAATGCTGGGTACACAAGTACACCAAAATTTCCCAAAGATATTACCCAAGGTACACACTGTGCAGGAAAAGAACAAGCCAATCTTGTCTAGTGAAATTCTCAGCAAGAGCTGTTGTTTTATGGCCTGGAAAAAGCAGAGGCAAGCGGGGCTGTGAGTGGTAGAGAGCCTGCAGGGCTACAGCAGGGGCTCTGCATTAAGAGATCAGAAGCACTTTCCACACCCGGGTTGCCCAAGGGCTATTTTTACCCATCCAGGAATGTCCAGGAATAGGGGCCTGACATTTCCTTCCCTTCAGATGTTTCAGCATCTTTAGCCTTTTTGGTTTTGCTGCTAACAGCATAATATGCTCCAGGTCCTTTTCCCAGACTTCTCCTTGGCTGATCCATGGCTCCCAAAGCTCGGGATGACCAACCTCGATGGGGCTGGCTCCGAGGAACTGTCACACTCTCAGAGAGGTGGACTTGGTCTTCAGCTGGACCAGCCTGGGGCTAGGACTGTGAGCCAGCTGTGTCCCCTGGGGCCATAGAGTCATGGTCTGCCTGGAGAAGATGAAATCGACAAAAATGACATTGAGGAAATGGCCTCAGGTTGTGCCAGGGGAGGTTTAGATTTGATATTAGGGAACATTTCTCCAGTGAAAGGGTTGTCAAGCACTGGCACAGGCTGCCCAGGGAAGCGGTGGAGTCACCATCCCTGAGTGACTTAGAAGATGTGTAGATGTGGTGCTTAGGGACAGAGTTTAATGGGCTGACAGTGCTGGCGTAATGGTAGGATTCCGTGATCTTAAGGGTCTTTTCCAACCAAAACAATTCCACTGTTCTAATCTATGACTCTAAATCCCATACCTACAGGACAGCAGTGCTGTGATAGCCTTGTCACCTGCATCCCAGGAGTCCCCAGGTTATGATGAGATGCTGGAGGTGCCTTGCAGCTGGTGGTGGCCAGGAGGAGCAGGCTTCCCCATGGACACTTCACTCCTGCAGCAATCCAGCCCAGGAGCAGCCCCCCAGCCCACCCTCCCTGGGGAGCAGAGGGGTGGGAAGGCTGCTCCTGCAGGGAAGGGGCAAGCGTAAAATGTCCTCCCACTCCCAGCACCCTGCAGCAGCCCCTGCTCTGCACACAAACATCTTAAGAATACATTAGGCCTTCAGAGGGCCATTAAAAAAATCCCTTTCAGCACGGTAATATTTAATTACTGCTTAATCAAAGAGAAAGTCTAATTAAGGGGCAAGTGCAGCCTATTGTATCTTAATGATTGCATTTGTCTTCTTTTATTTCAGAACTCGTTCTCATCCCCGTGCCTCTGAATCAGATCTGCTCGCCCCGCTCCGCCGTGTAATTATTCCAGACTGCAGAAGGAAATGTGATTGTGTGACACAAATTGAAACCCTGCCTCATGGAAATACACGACCTTTCATTTTTCTTTCAAGGATCCCATTTTTCTTCACCAGAGCTCCCTCCTCGATTCAGGCAGTGAGGAGAGGGATGTGATGCAGAGGGCACGGGTGGATGTTCTGGGGCAGAGATCAGCTCAGCTCCTGCCCATTCCTCCCTGCTGTGCCATTGTACCAGCTCCCAGTGTGGTCCTGCAGGAGCTGGAGGAAATCAGCTTGCCTTGAACTACCCAGCCTGCCTCATCCAAGGCATTGCCTGTGCTTATCACGTCCCAACCTGCCAGACTGTCCTGGCTGGCAGACCTATGGATGGGCATGGATGCTTTTGCCTTTCCAGGGCAAAATTCAAGCCCAGGAAGACCATGGAAGACCAACACTGGCCACCAGGTACCAACGGTGGATGCTGAGTGCCAATGAGGTCCCATCCAAGGAGGAGGCTCCTATGTCCACGGACAGGCAGGAGTCACTGCTGGTGTAATCTCATCAGCATGAGGCTTAGGGGTCCTCCAAAAGCAGGTGAGCAGTACTGACTCATTTCATGGGGATGGCCCAGCCCTGAAAGGGTTCATGTCCTGGTTAGATGGGGCTTGGAGCAACCTGGTCTAGGGGAAGGTGTCACTCCCCATGGCAGAGGGGTTGGAATGAGATGAACCTAAACCATCCTATGATTCTACGACCTGATGGCTCTGCAGGTTGCTCTGAGCCTCCTCCCTCAGGTTCCTCCCAGCTGTGGCTCTGCAGCCATTCCTCTTGGCAGCTGCCTCAGTTTGAGCAGCTCACCCTGCCATCCTGCTTTCATAGATGTGACAGCTCCACTCTTCATGGGACCACACTGGGAAGTGGATAAGGGAACAATCTCTGTTAAAAATAACCCTGCCAAAAAGATTGTGGAGCTCCACTCGGAAATGCTCCTCATCTTTCAAAGCAGGCAGAAAGGCACAAGTACAGTGGGGACGCAAGAAAGGGCAGGTAGAGGGGGTCCTTGGCCATGGGCAGCCACAAGAGGTGCTGGCCAAGCGCTGCAAACACCCAAAATGAGAGACTGGCACATATGGAATTTGCATTTTCTCTTCCTGGCTTTTCCTTCCGCACCTCTGGGGCCTTCATGGGAGACCATGCACCGACAGTCCAGCACTCTGCGCTTCAGGCTGAATCCCTGTGGAAAATCACCGTGTGGTACCGCCTTAGACGGCAGAAAACCCATGGAGGGATAACTGAATTTTCCCGAGCTGTGGGAGAGCCCTGTCCCTGTCACGGCCAGCGCCGCATGGAGCCGTGTGTGAGCCCAGCCCGTGCTGCACGGCCAGCACGGCGCCTGCCATGGCATCCACCCTGGCGCCTGCCATGGCATCCACCCTGGCTGCAGTGAACACTCCAGCAGCAGCTGTGAGCTGCCCGGCTCCCGCACGCACACAGGGAGCAAGAAATCCTGCCCGCGGCAGCTGCGGGAAGGTGGAGGCAAACAAAGCTGCCCGTGCCTGAGGGAATGCCGCTGGCAAACCATTCCGAGCTCTTCATCCCATCCTTAAGAGACCTCTGCAGCTCCAGCAACCCCAGCGCTGACACCTGTCGTGCATCTGGGTGGTAAAACCCAGAGGCTCCACGAGGATGCTAAAGCTGTGGCAGGTCCCAGTCCTGTGTCAGCCCACTATGCTCTGCTGGTGACAAAAGATCCAACCCCTCTCCCGCGGTCCCACAGCGTTATCAGCTCGGTGTTTGGTTATCCCACAGCACCTCCATGGGCTCTGAAGCAACTCCCTCCCTCCTCTTTATAACTTGGCCTCAGGCATTTCCCAGCAAACACGGCCAAGGGGATTAAGCTGCCCCTGAGAAAAATGCAAACATTGGAGGATCGGCTGGTTTGCTAACAGCTTGTAAATCCCCATCGAGATTAACCAGATCCCACGAAGATAATAATAATTAGGCTGTATTTAGTGCTTTGCATGTCCGAACCTTTGGATATCCAGGGAGCCAGGGTGCCCCTCGCCGAGGTGGAAAGCGGGTAAGGAGCTTATGGCAAAAGCACGGGGGTGCCTGTCTGAGTTTCCACATTTAAAGATGATGGCAACTTTGGCCCCAGTCAGGATCAGGATGGGGGCTTGCCTGTCACTGAGGTTTGCTGCCCCAGAACCACCACTGTGGTGGGCATGGAGGGTTTAACTACATGGAGGACTGGCAATGGGGAGCTGGGGCCAAGGACGGCTTGGCACGCAGGGAAGATGGGCAACACTGCCGGGATGCAGAGCAGGCTCCAGCAGAGGAGAGATCAATAATTAAAGAGAGGGATGAAACCAAAGTGCGTCTGAGATGCCATCTGAAGTGAAGAGGTGCTGGCATGGCAGGGTACGCTGGAAACCAGCCAGTCAGAGGCAGGGGGGAGAGGGCATCGGGGGCTGCCCAGTCCAGCTGGTTATCAGCTTACAGGCGTGGGGCTCCTTGCCTTCCTCACCTCCAAACCACGGGGATTTGCAGAGGAGTCATGGAAAAATGGGGTTTCTGGAGACAGAAGCAGTGCTGCTGTGGTCATGAGCGGCAGGACAGAGCTCTGGGTGTGAGGGACCGAGGGCATGTCGCTTCATTCAAGGCATCACATTCAAGTGGTAGCGACCACCCCGGTCTTTAATTGCCCACTATGAGAGCGGTATTGGAGAATGGTGGGTATGTCCACAATTCCTGCAGGTTGCTGAGGGGGCAGCAACTGCCGTGCCAATTGCTGCCTGGGCTCCCTCCCAGGGGGTGAGGGAGGGTGGGCAATACGTGGGGTGGGTTGCACTGGGGGGCTGCATGGCTGGGGGTGTCCCCAGCCACCCTGCGGCACTGGAATTGGCTGGCAGGTGGCCACAGCCATGCTCGCCAACCTCTGCCGGGTCTTACCCTGCAATTGTTTTAATTTACTAATGGGCTACATCAAAACTGTAATTAACTAAAATAGAAGTCTTCCTGCATAATTCTGGTCAACGTTACCGCTTGGCAAGTTAATTAAACACTGAATCCCCCAGCGCCGCTGGGGTTTTTTTAATGATGGAACCAGAGAGCTCCAGGATCCCAGTTGCACATGAATTCTCTGTTCAGTGACTTTGAGTTCTGAGAGACTCGATGGGAGCCAGTGCTGACAGAGGCTTCCCAGCTTCCCCAGTTAGCTTCTGGCTACCAGTCCCACCACCCCCATCGCCCCTTACACTCTTGCTGCAATGTCTCCAGTGCCTGGGAGATGCTAAGCCATGATCTTCATCCCAGCGCAAACAGCTCCCCACAATATCACCCCTAGGACTCTGCCCAGTTATTTTTGCTCTACAGTATTATTTTACACAATCAGAACAGTATCTATTAAAGTATTGGGACAAAAATCTGTACAAAATAAGATAAGCAGCATGAGGTAAAAGTATCTCGCAAGCCAGATCTCATCTCCCAGCATTAAATGCAGTGAATCTCACCAGAATATTTCATTTATTTGCTGACAAGTACTGTGCAGGGCTCATCACTGTGACAGATGGGTGCCTGGAAAATATGGAAAACACTTCTGGTATCTGAATCAAGATCCAAATTAACTAGAACCTCATAAAATCACTTCCCAAGCACTCCTCATGGCCCTGCTTACATGAAAGCTCCTGTTTAGGAGGGCTCTTGACATCCAGACACCTTCCACGCACACACCCCCTCCCACAGTAGAAATGGGGGCATCTCACTGTGTGATCCCATTTCCCAAGCACTCTGCAGCCTTGTTCTAAGAACACTGCAGCTCTGTCCGTACTGTGGATAGTTTTTAGCACAGTGTTAAAGGAAAGGGACCGAGTCATGCTTGATCACTGGCTGTCAGGACTGTTTCAGACCCTCCTCAGGCAGTGTTAGGGGTCTGGCTGGCAGGTTCCCCACCTTCTAAGCACTCCTCTGCCATTCCTTCCTCTCGGCCAAGATACTCTCTTTGCCAGCAGCCTCCCCAGGCAAACCCCAGTGCTCATTCATTTCAGATGCTGCTGTCGGAGCACTGGCTGGTGCTCACTCCTTGGATTCAGCACATTCTCCCAGCTCCCAAATCCCTCCAAATCCCCTCCCCACACCTCTGCCAAACGCCTCTGACTGAGCTGCCACAGTTTTGGGAGGTGAGGGGGAGTGTGCTGACCCACGCCAAAGGCTCTTCTTGGGGATGCTCGCCTATGGAGGAGAGGATGCACATCACGGTCCAACCAGGGCACATTCACAAGGGGTGTTTAGAACAGTGTGTGCCATCAGCAGACAACCACGGGCCTGGTTTTACCTCCACCCCAGCCCTTATCTCTTCTAGGAGGCTGAGGCAGTGATGGGATTTGAAACGAGGGCAAGGGAACAAAATGTGTGCAGTGACAGTGAAACACCAGAGATCAGTAGGAGAGATGGAGCACATGCAGGAGATGCTTGTGGGATCTGCATCTATGGTGGGAACAGATCAGAAGGGATTCATATGCCCCAGCACCAGGAGGGCACTGAGACCAAGGGGGACTGGGCAGCGGGCAGGCAGGGGCAGCCCTGGGGACAGTGTGGGGTTGTGTGCCCCACACTGCCACGGGACAGCCACCTCCAGGACAGAGCAGAAAGTGTGGGGTATTCTATTATCCTGATTGTGCCTTTTTTCCTCTAAAAACACCTCAATATCCCACTCAAGCTAGATGCAGAGTTGTCTGCATGTATGCTTGCTAACTGCAAGCATATGCATGCTGCTTCTGAAGCTTAGCACGTGTATATATATCCATAAAACCTATAAATAAAAAAGGAGCACTAAACACAACTCCCAAGTGCTGGTCAGCAGAACAGGCTGTGATTCTGAAGCCCAGCTGGCCACACAGAGGCCCAGTCTGCCAGGCTGGAGGAGTGAGGGGGGCTGGCAATCTCCCTGGGCTCCCCACACATCCTTCCCTCTTCCCAGTTCCCTCACCCACAGAGCCAGCACTCCTCCAGTGTAAAGCCACAAGGTCCCAGGTCCATCCACAGGGTAAGGCAGAGAGGAGACCCCACACACCTTCTACAGCCAAGTCTCCTTGGCTGCCAACTGTTCCACACTAATTGACTTCATTACCATCAACTAGGCAAGTATTAGTGCAACCCAGGCTCACAGATCAGCCCCACTGAAAGCCACCACAGTTATTGCAATCCCTTGCTAAATATAGCAGTTGACTAAGCAACCCAGTGATGTGTTTTCCAGCAACAGCCTATTCTTATCTGTTCCCGTGGCCTCTCTTGGGCTGTTGGAGCTGGTGGTCCCTCCCCAGCTCTATTTTAGATGTGTGTGATGTATTGTTGGCCTTCACACTGCAATAATGTGATTAAAAGCAGTGCAGGGTAATGAGCTCGCCGGGATGAGCTCTGCCTCGCAGGGCTTGTTTTCTGCCTCCCATCTGCTCCACTCTATCCCTGTGCCTTCTCTGTGCTGGGACCTCTCCCAGGTGGAAAAAAGACACAGAAAGAGAGGATGGGAGAAGCTGCACACGATGGCTGAGCGCTGGGGCTGCTGTCAGGATGCAGGGAGGAAAGGGAAGGACATGAGCAGAGGCATCTCCCAGTCCTGGCTCCCTAACAGCCACAGGGGAGATGGTGTGTATAGCACTAGTGCTCCCTCCCCTCCCAGCTCTGTCCAGAGGGGACCTGGAGCAGGAGCAGGTTGTCTGCCCCAACACCCCTCCCCTTTACCAATGCCGTGGAGAGGGGAAGTAAAAGCGGAGATGGGGAGCCGGCAAACAGCCCGGTGCCACAGCGGCCATTGCAGTCCCCTTCCCTGTCTCTCCCAGGGATTCCATTCCTTCCCTGCTCCTGGCTGTGGCAGGGATGCACCGTCCCTCCACGGCAGAGCCCGACGGTCAGTGAAATGGCTCCCGTGGGGCCCACAGCCTCCTACCCTGTGGTTTGATACTCTGCATAGCCAGCGGAGGATTATTCCAGCTGAAAGTCTTTGCCTGATGAGTAATAGCAACTCTCCCCTCCGCTCGCCTTCGAGGAATAGCTGTGCTCTTGCCAAGTCCAGCTTATTCCCCTGCAGCAGCCGATGGCCGGGCTGGTGAAGGGGAAAGCGGCACAATCCTCTGTGGCTGCAGCAGAGCTGCAGGCGTGGTTGTCACTGCCATGGCTGGCCTGGACACCCCCACAGCTTCTTGCCCAGCTGTAAAACCCCGTAGCTATAATCTCAGGCCAGAGCATCATCATCCTGGGCAGCCTGTTCCACGGCAGAAGTGGAGGTGGAATCATAGAATTATAGAATTGTTTAGGTTGGAAAAGAGCTCTAAGAACATCAAGTCCCCAGCACTGCCAAGCCCACCACTAAACCATGTCCCTGAGTACCATATCTGTATGTCTTTCAAGTACCTCCAGGGATGGTGACTCCACCGCTTCCCTGGGAAGCCTGTTCCAGTGCTTGACAGCTCTTTCCATGAAGAAATTTTTCTAATATCCAATCTAAACCTCCCCTGGCACAACCTGAGGCTGTTTCCATCAGAGAAAAGAGACCAGACTCCATCTGGCTACAACTTTCTTTCAGGTAGTTGTAGAGAGTAAGAAGGTCCCCCCTGAGCCTCCTGTTCTCCAGGCTGAGCCCTTCTAGCTCCCTCAGATGCTCCTCACAGGACTTGTGCTCCAGACTCTTCACCAGATTCATTGTCTGATTCTGCAGCAAATGGATGGGCTTTTTGTGGTGCTGACCTGTGGACAGCTATCCTGCTCTGCTGTCTCCTGAGCTGTCCCAGGCCTCCCAGAAAGAGTCCTCCCCAAACTTGCCTTGACAGAGGCTAGAGGAAAAGGCTACCAACTCTTCCATGTTATCAGGAGTTACGGTGTTAGTCCTAAGTTCACACTACTTTTTGATATTGGTATTTCACTGTTGAACACCAATAATTTTATTCCACGGTGTTGGGAAAGAAGCTCACCTTGACTGACTCATATGCCAAAGGGCCAGTTGGACAACCTGTTTAGATCATGTGGCTGGGAACCCAGAATAAACCCCCTAGTCCCCAGCTCTGGCATCCAGCTGAAGTCTCCATGGCCAGCATCTCCCACCCTGGGAGCATCTCATCACCTGCATCCCTGTGTGGCCACAGCCACAAGCCAGGCTCCAAAATTAGGGCAGCTGCTGCGGCAGGAAGCACCTTCTGTATTTTTGGAGCTTTAAAAAAAAAAAAAATCCTTTTTGAACGGCAAGAATGTTTCTAAGTCAAAGGATTTAAACTATTTTGCAATCAAGGAAGCATATTTCCAAACGAGCCGATGGCGAGAGCCTGGGTGCTGTGTGGGTTGTGTGAAGGGGCTGCTAAAAAAGGGTACACAGCTGTCCAAAATTTGGAAACCGGTGCTTTTGCAGAATATATATAGACATCCCTCCCCACTCAACATATTTCCTTCCAGTTCATTAGATTTAAAAAAAAAAATAATAAAAAAAAAATTCAGTAGGATATTGAAGAGAGCACTTCGACGCTTTTGGCTTGTCTAAAAGCCATGGGACCAATTCCCAGGGCTGTGGGTGAGCATCCATTGCCCTGGGAATGGTCTGCTGAGCAGATTGTTGCTGCCACAGACATCCAGCAATGAACCAGCTGCTGTGGGGAACGGGAAGCAGAGATGCCAGCTGCCAGCAGGGCAATGGGGGTGAGACATGGAGGCCAACCCCCAACCTCCTCCAAAGGGACATCCTCACTGTTACTATCAGCCACCCCCATCTGCACCTGGTCACTCCTCAGCACTTTGGTCCAGATTTCACAGATTTCAGATTTTACCCTTGATTTCACCCAGTTGCCACCACTGAGCAGCAGCTTTGACACTCATTTATCTCCGTTGTTATTTCCAGTCTGGATGTGCTCCTGTTTTTCCTGGCCATTGGCCAACACTACACATCTTCAGCTACCTTGACCCTTTCCCAGTGTCCCCTCCTGCAAGGAGCATCTTTCCAAAGAAGTGGGAGAAATCACATACCCAGGCTGGGCACCTGAAGGTGGGAGGAGATACGTGAGCACTCATCGAGTATTTAAGAAAAAGGAAAATCACAAAGAGTAAGAAAAATAGGAGGAACAAGAGAGCAAGCCTGATGTTGAAAGCACTTTCCATTTTTCTTTTCACTCAGCCTCTTGTCTGTTTCATCTCAGAGAAAGAGCTAAATTAACTACCAGCTCAGTTCCAAAAGACTGGATCCAAATGGATGAAGAAATAAGAAGATTTTCAGTTCACAATAAAATCCAGCCAACGGTATTAAAGCAGCAGAGGGTTTGGTCTGGTTTTCACAGATTAGCTATGGCTGTCCCAAGGATGCCAAGCTCCAATTTTCCCACTTTGCTCCAGTGTAATGTTTATCAAGCAGTCTGGATTGTTTACAGTCACTGCAGACCAGACTTGATGACCACCATCTAACCATGTTGAAGAGAGGAAAATTGTTCTTGTCCTCCTGTCCAGGCTCCCTGCCCCTTCTCACCGACACACAGACCAGTTCCTCCCAGTGTATCCTCCCCGTGGACCCTGCTGGATCGCTGCTCCTGCACTGCCAGGGATGCATCTACTGAGAAGCTGCATCTTCTCAGCAATCTCCATCCACCATCCACCACAGCTCCACATCCAGCACCCAAACCCACCAGCACAGAGCCAGGAGTCCATTCTCCTCAACCGATAAAGAAGTAATATATTGTTCATTTTTGTCTGAATCGATCTGGTCACGCATTGTAATTTACTCTGTGATCTAGTACTCCTTAACGAGATTTATCAGCCTGCCAGGCAGCCTTATCTTTAACAGCCCCCATTATCAGGATGTATTTCTCAGCCAAGGTTAGCGGCAGCAGGAGCATCTCTGAACGCCTGCTGCATGATAATAACCCCACAATAACGCCCAGGAGATGCACAGCAGGTCCAGCAGAGCTCGTACCTTGCCACCACAGACCCCAGCTCCCACTGGAGCTGGGGTGGTGTAGGTACAAGGTGCTCCTTTATGGTCACACTGCTGTGTCACGCACACGTTTGACGCAGTAACTGTGTCTCCTCAGGAGCCATTTGAACCTGCGTGCAGAAGATTTCAAGTTTGCAGCAAAATAGTGCCTGCTAAGGGAAACCTGGCCAACTCTGCTGAAAACAAATACACTATTCTATGTGTTTTTTTCAACAGAATGGAAGAAAATCCAAGAAAAGCTAAGTTTATCAGAGGAGTCTTATTTAACCAAAATCTTCTTTTTTCATAGTCACTAGTGTTGACTAAAATACCCAGTCATCCAACTAGTAATTTGCTGCATCTGATAAAAGCAGATTCAAGCTGTCTGACTGCTCTCTTTTAAATTGCAAAGAGCCCCAAGTGTCTATCAGCCTCTCATTTCCAAACCAGAAGAAAATCTGCATCTCCGGGAGCTTCAGCTTCCTCCCCACTGTGAGCTGCTCAGTCCCTGGTCCCCTCAGCCCAAACCAGTCCAGCAGCAACAAATGGAATTTGAACCTCTTTCACAATCATGATGGATCATTTTCAAAGCATGCTGGGGAGCCATCAGTGGTATGGCTTGGAAGAAGAGGACATCACAAACCGACATCCTGTGGTACCTGCACAGTCACATAATGCCTTCCAAATTTTAAAAATAGTTTTATTTTCCCAAGAGACCACCCTGTGTTGGCAGAGACCGAACCCTCCATGTGGAGATGGCCAAGGGTACTCAGGGCTCTACTGCTGAGATGCACCAAATCCCCCTCCCCACAGTCCTTTCACGGCGAGGAGATCCACCACTGAGAGGAGACATCTGTATCCATGATTTTTGCCCTGAAATCCATGTATTCCTAGGGAACTGGACCCTTTGGTTTCTGTGGGCAATGCTGTTCGACCACATTAAATGACTGCTGCTTCCAAAAAGCCCACGCACCCCGCTCCAGGCTTCAAGATTGTGAATCCTGATTCCAGCAGCAGAAATATTTTAATTAAATGAACTACCTTTATGGAATAAATCAAGTGATAAGCTTGAAAAATTAACTCTCATAATCTTTCATGCTGCTGTGCGGGTCAATAAACTATTACAGTAAAAGGCTTGGAAACGTTCTAGAAACATGAGTTGTTACAGCGGAGACGGATGAGCCATTTTACTCCCCAAATTACACACAGCAGCATCTTGCCAAGCTTGTGCCGTGCACAGCCTCTCCCATGCCCTGGCCTGCTGCCCACAGCAGAGCTGGAGTGGCATAGCCAGCATCTCCCACCTGCTTGGGTCCAGTTCCCAGCCATCCTCATTGGGAAAGCATCCCCCATCCTCACTGCCTGTCCTCATCTTGAGCGATTCCTGCCTCCTTCCGGCCCAGATTTTGGGCATTTTGACGGAGTCAGGAATCATGAGCTGCCTACAGAGGGATAACGTGTTTTGGTGGGGCCAATATAATTTTCATCATCTTCAAGAATTATTTTAAAACTGAAGATTCTTTTCAAAACAACCTTATTTTAAGTTAAACTTCTGTCAAAAACAGCTGAAGCCCCCCTGGCTGCCAAGCAGTGATTTGATGGTGACCCTGACCTGGGATGGATGTTCCCACCAGTGCTGCTGGGACTCTCCACAGCTGGGAGGTAGGAACTGGGGTGGAAGAGCTGAGATTTTCCATCTCAAGAGTTAATGCAGCAAGAATGAAGCTAAGAAGCCAAAATGAAACGAAACAGTGAAGTCCATATAAAATGGCTGCTTCAAAAAAAATTTAGAAAGTCACATGAATCACAGGTTCACTCAGTTTAAAATGATCTGTGAAGGCATTTCCTTCCCCAGCTGCCCTTTCTGCAGACAGACAGATGCCTGTGGGACCTCATAGCTCCTGAAGCCACAGGAGGAACCACCTCATATAAACCCTTTAAGTAGTTTAAGAAGCTCCACTTTAAGAGCAGTTCAGGGCCACTGCAGAAACCTGCTCTGTGAAGGCTGGCAACACTCCCCTGACTTCCAGCCCAAGAAAAACACAGATCTGTTAAAAATACTGCTGCCTATCTCTAGTTTGCTCCTCTTTTCCTCATGTCCTATTTGCTCTCAGCAAACAGATGACTGTTGGTCATACTTAACAGCTCCAAGTAAATCAGGAAATTATGTAAAGACGGGAATTTCACAGCTCCTTCACAGACCCGAGTGAGAGTGTTCATTCCTGGCAGCCAGTGGGATCTGACCCTGCAGCTCCCTCACCTGAGCCAGCACTCGGACAGGTGAATCCCAAGGGTCCAGCTCCAGGGCCTGGGTCTGCCCTGCCTTGGACAGAGCCCACACCTGCAGAGCCATACATAAACCCACAGCGCAGGTCCTGTCCTCACACCCACGTCCACACTTTCTGGGGTTATTCCCAAATAAAATACCTAACTTTTTTGAGAATATTTATTCTCTGAGTCAATCAAACCCCTCTGAAATCAATGCTTACTGCTTCAACAGGCTTGGCAACCAGGTGCTCTTTGAGGCCCAAACACTTAAAAATATCCTAACACAAAAAAGCCATAAAAAAAGCCCCTTGTGTCAGAGCTCAGGGGCTGCAACTTATCTCCTAGTCATGGCACAAATAATGGCCAAAGACTTCTAGCGATGGCATGGGAAAACACAAAGCATTCAGAGATCCCATCTAAAGATCCCAAAGTAGATCTCTAAATTAAAAAAGTCCTCTTATCACTCCCAAAGGTGCCTGCATTTCCCTCAAATCTTCCCTCTGGGTTCTAGTGCTTTGTTCTACTCTCTCTTTCAGAAACCCATGGCAATTAAGTCTCTGAGCTAAGTGTGCAAAACATCATCTCCCCACCTCCCAGCCTCACCTTTCTCCTTGGTTTTTGGTTGGGAGAAGTGCCAAAGGCCAATGGAGGACTGTGTTCTGCCATAGGGCAGAGCACGGAGTGAGTCACATCCCACCCAGTCCTGGGTATCCACTTCATTGGGTGCAAAAATTGGCTTTGGGACTTCTCATCATTCCAGGAAAAAGGGTGGTGGAGGTGGTCCTGTGACCATTTCCTTACAGTGACTCCTCCATAAGGAGAGCATGTGAGAGAACATCAAGGGATGAGAGAGGCATGAAGGACTCGGGCTGTTCTCCACAGACTGAAGGTCTCCTAAGAGAGGGTTTATTTCACTTAACAGTCTAAAATTTGGGCAGCCAGTCTCAGCGAGTCACCATCTGCCCCAAGCGGGAGATGAACATCTCCATGATGAAAAGCCAAGTCCCTTGCAAGGCATCACCCTGGGTGGGTACCACTCTCTCCATTAGTGTGGAGAGATAAACCTGAAACTGGGGTGGGGGGACAAACCCTCCCCTCGTGTTCCCTGAGGCCACCAGATGCCCAGCGGAGGGTCCCCGTGTGCTGAGCAGCCTGGGCAGGGCAGCACGGGGCTCCCCGAGCACAGCACAGCTCAGCTCACCCCCAGCACGCTGCCTTATTTTAGCAGGCAGAGCAGATGGCAGTGGGAAGATGAGGAGGCAAAGCAGGAGCGAAGAAAAGGCTTTGGAAATAAAGCCCCGTGCTCTGCTGAGGGGGTCTGGAGCGTTTTGATGGTTGTAGCCAGGATGAGCTTAGAGGCAGCTCAAGGGTTTGCTTGTGGGGGACCTACAGTCACAGAGAGCAGAGAAAGGGAAAAGCCTGCCCCGCTTCCCAAATAACGCTTGGCACGGACAGGGCCAGCTGGCGTTGGCTCAGTGCAGCCTCGCTGAGGCAGAAACAGAACTGAAATAATCCTCAGCAAAGGAGGCAGAGTCCTCGCAGAGGCTTCCAGCCCTGGCAAGAGGGAGCCTGGGCTCCACTGCCTCCTGCCTGAGGGCTGGAGGGAGCGGGGACTGTTCCCTTCCCCGGTGTCACCATGGATTTCTGCATGGCTGAGCCTGAACATCTCTCAGGGCTGGATCTTCCCTGCCTGAAACACAGGGGATGCTCTGCAGAGCACCCTGGTTTTAACTCCTCTCTGACCCCCGGCAGAAGTGGGGACCATGACAGCAGCACTCAGGGCCTGGTCTGGCGCTGAGCTGGGACTGCAGGGTATGTCGGGAAGATGGTTTACCCACAGCTGCTCTGTGCCAGCTCCCAGCACAGCCTCCTTGCACTCCAGACACTGTACCCCACCAGTGCTACCACTGCCTGGAGACGCCATCCACATGGGACAAGAGACACGACATCCCAGCCTTGCTCCTTTCCCCTTCACCTGGCTCCATGTTCACCGTGAGCAGCCGGATAAGGCACCGCAGTAACCACAGCTGTGTTCCCCCAGACCCACGTGCCTCCACCCTGCCCTCCAACACATAAAACATAGCGCCAGCAGCTGCTCCTTTAAAATTGTTTCTCTTCCAAACGCCCCAGAAACTTGTTTAAGTTGCAAAATATTACCTGGGGCTTTTGAATCAGGTTCTTAATTAGCTGAAACGATTTGCTTTGTCGGGGAATCGTTTCCAGGAGCTCCTGAACAGCTTTAAATACCAGCTCTAGGAACAGCCTCAAAGGGAAAAGCGTTTCAGCCGGGCACCGAGACAAGCACTGGGCTACCCCTCTGCCCCCAAACAGCAAATTACATTCTGCCACACGAAGAATTGAAACAATTTTTAAGAAAAAGTTCGCTATTCCCTTCTGTCGGTGCAGGAGGCTTTCCTGGCTGAGCTTCCCAAGCTGTTATTCCCAGGCTGGGTGACATTTAACTCCTGGGTGCCTGGCATCACCCTGAGCAGGAATTCCAGCTCCCCAACGCTCACAGGGGAAAAGAAAGGCACCTGTGTTTGACTGTGACTGCACCAGGACTATGAAAACAACCACCACTCAGTTTGCAAACAACCATTTAACAATCCAAAAAGGGGAATTTACTTTTTTCCCCCGGAGAGAATGTGCCAGTATTCCTGTTAATGGGCTGCTTACTTGTAACAGCTCATTTTGGGTACTTTCTATGAGATCTCACTTCTCTAGGCACCATTTCAAGCAGGATACTTAGAAACTCTTGGCAAAGTACAAAGTAATAAATAATTTTGGATGTCCTTTTCCCAGAGGGCACATGAGCTCCTGCTCAGTCTCTCCTCAGGGTACAGCAAAGCCATGGCTGTGCTGCGTCTTTAAACTTTATTTCATGCCCCATTTCTTATCCAGTTTCTTATGCCTGGCCAGGATTGTCTTTAAAATGTGGGGGATTTTAAATTAAAATTAATTGGGTGGCAGAGCAGACATGCAGGGGGCCCAGGACAGAGAAAGGTGCTGGCATTCCCTCTGCACCCATGCTGGGAGATCATAGAATCACACACTGATTTGGGTTGGAAGGGATCTTCAAGACTATCTTGTTCCAAACCCCTGCCATAGGCAGGGAAACCTTCCCCAAGCCCCAACCAGCCTGGCCCTGAACAATTCCAGGGATGGGGCAGCCACAGCTTCTCTGGGCAGCCTGTACCAGTGGCTTTCCAGCCTCACAGCAGACAGAAATACCATTTGTATTTATCCTTAGAAAGCAAGCAAGCCCTGAGAGGCACCTCCCCAGAGTGGCACCTGGCACCCTCCTCAGCTCTGTCAGCTTCTCAAGGGACATTTCCTAAAAACTCCCCATTTTCCCAGGGATCTATCACACATTTGTTGAAGCATTTTATCCCCTCGGGGCTTCTAAATATTGCCTATGCTTTCTAAATATTGTAGGGTGAACACACAAGAGAAGGAAAAGTGGAAACCCAAGCTTGGGATAAGCCTTTCCACGCACTCACAGGAGCAGGAACGGGATAAAAATTGAAGATGGAAAAGAGTGAAATCATTGCAGGATCAAGCACGAGCATCTCTGTTAATGCCCTGGCTTACAATTACAATCACTTATGTTAATAATGGCACCTCCTGGCTAATCCCTCCTACACTCCCCATCGTTGGAAAGGAGCTGGTTTACAGCCTTACATGAAAAATGAGACTATGGAAGCATCGGAATTTATAAGGAATCCTGTCTCAGTACCAAGGAAGCTTCAGCATGGCTTTATCTGCCCATTGGAGCAGTAGCTGGTAGGTACAAAAAGACAGGGACACGTAGGAAAATGAAGCTGTTTTGGTTTAAATGGCAGGGATGATAATCTGCACTGAGCAGGTTCAGTGAGGGCTTGGAAATGAATGAGGGGCGGAAAATGCAGGGACATGTCATTCCCTTTTCTGCCCTGCGGAGAAAACACAGGTGAAGGAAGCCAGGATTCATAAGGACGAGGGACCTGGCCCCATGCAAAGGTTTTTAAGCAGGTAAGAGGCAGATGAACTCCCTGAAGGGGTCAAAGTGCCTGTAAAATTTGGTACTCAACTCCTCCACACACCAGGATGCAGGTCCCCAGGAGCCATCCCAATAATTTCCTTTGGCAGAGCAGAAAATAAATATGCCTAAATGATAAAACTAAACCAGTTTCTAGCATCTGGTTTTGCCAGTGGGCACCTGCCCTGGGGTGCCACATGGGCACCTGGCTTCTGCAAGCTGTCCCTACGTAACGTTTTCCTCACAAGCTAAGCAGCAAATGTCAACCAAAATGGCCTTTAACTGTGTGTTTCCACTCAGTCCTTGACCCTTGTGACAGAAAAATCACTGGGAAGGTGGCTGTGAGGGGGCCACAGGCCATGTTAACAGCTCCACCACTGAGACTGAAACCCAGCCTGGATAATGTAAGAATGAAACATTGCCCAAAATATCCATTCAGAGACCTTTCCGGGCTCTGAGCCTCGGTGTGCTTCAAAGAACAAGCTTGCTTTCATTTTCTATTTCACTTTGGTGTTTATTTTTGCTCCAGGCTGGTACCATCCACCTTCCTCAGCTCATCAGCCCAGTAACCAGGCCAGGAGGAGGAGGAGGAAGGAGCAGCCTCCCAGTCCACTCAGCTTTCTGCCTTTTAACATGCTGTGGGGTTTTATGTTTTTAAATAAGAGGCTGAAGTGCCCTGGTTCACACTGCTTGTTCCCCGCTGCCCAGGGAGAACATGGCTGTGTGCAGGGAATGCTGCACCGGAGCTCGGGTGAGTCCCGGGCACTGCGGCACTGCAGAACCCTGATTGCCCCCACGGCATTAATTATACAAGGCTTCCCTCTCCACTTCATGGGAGAGCAGAGTTTACGCTGCAGCACAGGGAGACTCGAGGGGAGGGATGACGGTGGTGGCTCAGCTCCCCATCCTGCATCTCCTGGCACTGCCACCACCCCCACCATGCGCAGACATTTCACCCCCTCTCATTTTGTTCCACGGATCTTTACACATCTTAAAGACTATGAGATGCAACTGCAAACACCTATGAGCTCACTAGGAGAAATGATGGTGCTTTGGAAGGTGGTTCAACACCAAAAAACTCAGTCTGAAATGCTTCAATCACAGCTGGAAAACCAACTACCTCCACTGCAGCATGGCCCTAAAACTGCCTCCTCCTCAGTCCTCTCAGAAATCCACTGTTACAAAGCCAATTAAACGCTCGATTAAGTGTCCCAACATGTTCCCGAATAAAGCACTAACATGACATGTCATAAAAAAAAAAAGGAAGCAGAAAGATACAGGTTGTATAATGGCCTGTGAGCACATGAGGATAAGCTGTGCCTGCTCCCAGGGATGGAAACAGGAGCTGAACAGCCAAATCCTCTCGCCATCTCCCACTGATTCTCTCTGCCTATTGCTGCTTTAGACCAAGACACTGATTTAGGTGGTCCCACCAGCCTTGGCTGTTTGCTGCTGGTACCTGCCCAGGGACCATCAGTCCCCACAGTGGTCCCCAGAGCACACTGTCCAGAGGTCCCCTCCAACCCGACTCCCTGCACAGACTTTTTCTATGAGCAGTGTCCAGCAAGGCAGATGTTCTCCATCTCCACCAACAGCTCCTGCTGTGGGCAAGGGAGAGGTCTAGGATACAGGAGCTCACACACTCCACCAAGCAGCCTGGATTCAGGGGGCAGTGCTACCACATCCTACCGGACCCCAAGGAGCAATGCCATCAAGATGACCATCACCAACACGATCCATGTGTGATCCAGAGATCCCTTTGATCCCACCACTGCCTCTCCCAGGGCAGACCTGGTGATGACCTGCTGAGGCTGGGAGCCAGTTGCTGCACTGGGGCCTGATTCTGAGCTTCTTCAGTCGCTGCAAGATACAGCAGGAGCAGGAAGAAATATCCAGGCTGTCTCCATCCCACTGAGAGCCCCACAACTCCCCTGTACCATCACACTCCTCCTCCCCTGCCTTTCTCCAGCATCTCCTGCTCTTTGCTGCATCTGGCATGGGATGTGCTTGCTGTGCCCCCGTGCCAGCTGTGTGCCTGAGAGAGGTGTTTGCTGATGTCTGCACCAGCTCCCTGCCTAGGTGGCTCATCTGAGGAGCTATGAGGACATCTCTGGGTTGGTCCTGCACTGGACATCAGTGACACTGCCTCAAGCATTGCAGAGGCACAGGGCCCCTCGAGGCATGGGGCTCCAGCCCTGCGGCACCAGCACAGCTGCTGGGTCTGACTTGAAGAGCCAAGGCAGAGAACCCTGCGCTAAAAACAGATACACCTGAATTTTGTGAATGAACTGGTTTTGCTTTCTTTTTTTTCCCTCTCCAGCACATATACATGAAACATTTTTTATATCCATAAAGCACTAAAGCAGCTTTAGCTTGTCCTGCTTCCTCTCTGTGCTTCCACTCTGCCTATTTTTGCTGCCTTCAACCTTTCATGTGTTCAACAGTAACTCTTTTCAAAGCTTTTCAAGGTCAAGAAAGTCCCTAACGAGGTGCATTAGGGCAGTTATTGATCTTCTCTCAGCCTTTCCCAGAGCGGCTCCGAACTGTGAAACCTCCGTCGGGTGATGGAAAGTTACTCAGGTCCTTCCCAGGTCGGTGAATTTTAATATTCATGGCACCAGACTGGAGGGAATATCCAATCCCCTCGCAGTGACAGCCCGGTAAGTCTGTGCCCACGTCCCTGCCACAAGGTCACAGTGCCTCTCCTGTCTGCTCAAGGATGGCCTGAGCGAGTTTCTGAAGGATGAGTCTGTGCCATGGAAGCCTCATAGACAGAATACCATCACCCCTGAGAAGCACATCTGCAACACCTACCAAAATAAGCACTTGCTGGGAAAAGCAATCAAAGCTTAGTAGGGGAGAGGAGCTGCCAGGAAGACCTACCCATGTTATGTGGGCAAAAAGCATTTCCCTAAATTTTATCTTGTCACTTTCTAGGAAATACCATGATCAATACTGCACGGATGAAGTTTCACCATCAATTAAAGCAGCACTTCCAGCGAGGCAGTGGCTCTTACAGGCTGTTGAAGGACATCTGTGGTGGAGACTCAGCTATCATGTCTGCCCTGGTGCCCACCTGACCTCCAGCACCATGGGCTGGCCCAGAAGCAATACTGACCCCCTAAAGCCAAAAGGCTCCTGGTTATAAATCCAAATCTCGGCACTGCCTGAGCCATGGTGAGCACTCAGGCTTTGATCTTGACATATCCACTAGCTTCTCGGCAAGACAGCTCCAGAAACACCTTGGCACTGCTGGCCCTGGCAGCTTGATAGCCCAGGAGCACAGCAATACAACAGGCAGCAGCTCCAAGTCCTAGGGCACAGCAAATGTGCTCTGGAAAACCAGCCTGGCATCAGGGAAGCATTGTTCACTTCAAATATATCTTCATTTAGAAGGCAGAAATCCCCTACCTCGCTCAGCCACTGTCACCCCTCTGAAAACATATTTTGGTTTTATGAACCATGGAAAACAATCTGCAGTGCGGGCAGCGGCTGCCTCTGAAGCATCAATCAGCAGGGTTCATGGAGGGCTGACATTTGTCCCTCAATAATATAATTGCAGCTAAAGAAGCAGAGGAACCTGGAGCTCTGGGCTTTTTTACTGATTAAAGAAAGGAACAGCAGTTCTTAAGACAATTTTAAAGTGGCCAGAAGCTGAGAGCAGGCTCAGTAAGGTGAAGCCCAGCGTGTGGGTGCAGTCCTAGAACCTCCAAAGACAACCAGCAGAAAACAAGAGCCTGCAGTAGGCATGGAGGTAACATCTATTAGGGTTCTGCAGAAAATCCAGCAGTGGGGCCCAGCACAGAAACACTGATTATATGGGTGGAACACCCATGGGTGCTGTGCATTCATCATCAGGTGGGACCCCACTCTTAACTCAGACAAGTATATTGGGTTACCGTGACCCCCAAGCCCACTCCAGCCCTGTGTCTGCAGAAGGAGCCAGTGGGGAGCTCCAGGCTGCCCAGCCCAGCAGCAGGAACCAGCTTAATTACAGTGGGTTTAGCAAGCACAGAAACTCCTGAGTCACAGCAAGTTGTTAATTACCAATCCCTAATGGGATTTGAGGGCTCACGCCACCAAAGACGCCTTCGTCTCACACTGTAGTAGTCAGAGCTCTCGGTTTGACTTAAGTTTATGTGACTGACCCAAATATTTATACCCCTGGGCCTGGGGTATTGTTTAAAATCATTTCTACACAAAAATCCAAGAGAAACACAGCAAAGGCTACACTCTGTGGCCTGCATCTCTGGCTACCTCTTCCTCCTGCAGGAAACTCTGGGGTCTAACCTTCTGCCCACCCTTCAAGTGTGTCACCTCACTCCTCCTCCTGTCCATGGAGAGAGGACTGGGCCATCCCAGTGCCCATCTGAGCCCTGGGGACCCTGCCAAGCTGTCATTGCAGGACACCCAATTTCAGGGAAAACAGCCTCAAAGGATTGACTGACAACAGCTGCTCTCTGCTCTGTCAAGGGCCACAGACTGTGTCCACTGGTGTCCTGCAGCCCTCTGAGCCCAGCAGGGATAACTGGACAACAGGACCTAGATTCCTATGGAAAAATGATGTCTGCAAACTTTAGGTGCCTGCCTCTGTTTGCCACCCTCCCTGTCACTTCACACAGACAGGTGGCTCTTGGGGAGATGTTTCAGGACATCGGGCTCTCCAGGGCAGTGAGCTGCTGATCCCCAGCATGGACACTACCTGTGCTCCAGAGGGCAAGAGGCAGGTTCTTGACGCACCTATACCCTGCTTTTCCCCCTGGAAGGAGGGGGGCATGGCCCCAGGGGATGGCCCCAGATGCCAGAACCAGGCTGGGATTTCCACCTCAGGACAGTGCTGAGCTGCAGGCTCGCTTTTAACCCAGCTAATCCTCTTTGGCTGGGAGCTAATTACATTCCCAGCGAGAGCAGGGACCCTTGGGAAGGGGGCAGGGAGGCACAGCACACCAGGAGTGGAACACGGGCTCATGGCTGCCAGCCCCCACTTGCAGCGAGGGCAGGTGAGGCAGGAGCCCGATGCTCCCCCTTGTTCTCTTTTTAGCTCTTCTATGAAATCCATGTGCCGACACCAAAATAATTTTGGCACAAAACCTTTCCTCAGCCCTCCGTCTCTAAACCATCTTCCGGCTGGCGGCAGCGACACCCTGTTCTGCACAAAGGCTGATCACACGGAGCTTTTTCCATCTCACTGAAGTCTCTTTTCCCAGGCATTCCTCCCCGCAGCTGAGTGCAGGAGCTGCCACGGCTGCTTCTGCAAGTAGGGCAGGTCAGCCCCATCCTCAGCATCAGCATCTGAAACCCGAGCAGGGCAGCATCCCACCCTGGGGAGCTGTTCTGCTCAGGGACCAATTTTACTCAGTGTGAGATCTTTGGAGCGTGATGAAAAGAAGAGGTCCAGAGCTTTCCAGAAAGTATCTGATAGGGTGCTTCACAAGCTATTTGCAGGAAATCCATCCAAACAGGCTGGTTTGTACCCAGCTGCAGGTACAAGGGGAGCTGCAGAATAGGAACATGTCCCACAGAGGGCTCAAGCAAACGCTGCTCCTGCATCCTGTGATACCACATCCAGGATAGTCATAGAATCACAGAGTGGTTTGGGTTGAAAGAGACTTTCAGGACCATCTAGGTCCAGCCCCCCACCAGGGGCAGGGACACCCTGCACTAGACCAGGCTGCTCAGGGTCCAACCTGGCCTTGAACACTTCCAGGGATGGGGCATCCACAGCTTCTCTGGGAAGCCTGTTCCAGTGCCTCACCATGTGATATGCATATACTATATTATACATGCATATAACACATGTAATAAGGAAACCAACAGCATTAACGGGTGAGACCAGACTGGGTGATGTAGCACCACTGCCCATGACAACAGAAACATTATAAAAACAGGATGCTTTTCACAATGAATGGTGAAAACAAGAAAAACAAGCAGTTTTAGGATCTGGATGTGGTGTGATGAGCACCACAAATCAGTAAGGGTCAGATACCTATTGGAGGTCATAGCCTGGCAGCTGGACATTAGCAGTGTTCTGCAATGAAACTGGTCACTGCTCCTGTTTCAGGCTGGTTAATTAGGCAAAGGGGCAGCCTGCCATGTTTGTTTAGTAACACAACATGCATAGTTCATTTGTTCCTTAATACAAAACCCCTGGAGTCAATTGGGGTCAACTGGGGTTACTGGGAGAGCATCGTGCCAGCACAGGGCAATCACACTGCAAGCCAGCTCTTGCCAGATTACTTGTTCCCTCAGCAAACTCTGCCACAAACAAGCATGATTTCCTAAATCTCCAGTGAAATGGCTCAGCACTCAGTCTTCCTGCAGCAAAAACCTCTTTCCTGACTGCATGGCACAAGGCTGAGGCTGTAGGGAATTTGGGAGAGTCCCAAAGAGTCAGCCCTGGCTTGGGAATAGCTCGTGGTACTGCTCCCAGGAGCCAGTTCCTGGAGGAGGTGTGATGAGGTGGGAGGAAGCTGGCACCTGTACTCCTGGTATTTCACATAAACAACTTATTTAAAGCTGGGTAATGTGTACCATGGTTAGCAAGCAAAGGAAGTGGAGGTCAGGCACTCTTTTGGGTTTCCTCTGCTGGTCACCTACAGCTTCCAGTGCCATGGGCCACCACAGACAACACATTTCTCCTAGGACGTGCTGCCAAAACACCCCCCTTGTCCCCGAACTCTTCACAGGCCTGAAGCTCCCAGCTCTCACCAGCACCTTCTGACTTTCCCCACCAAGACCCAGGGCCAGGGGAAAGCCAGCCTTGCTGGTGGATCTTGTGGCAGCTCTGGGCTCAAAGGCACTATCCAGCTGTTCATAGGTGGGATACTCTTGGAGCAACCTCCACCTGGATGAGGATCAGTCCACAGCAGTGCAAAGACAATGAGGGAAGTGCATGTCACCCTTTTTTTCTGGTGGCTCGGCACCTACACAGCTCAGCCAGTGAGTCCACAGAAAAGCAGCACTTTTAGTATTTTCCCTCTTGGTAGGCTGGAGTGTGCTTGGCTGAACAGAGCATTGGGGAGGAGGCAGCTCCTTGGATACCCAGGCAGCTGCAGAGGGTGGGAGGGGACAGCAGGGACACAGAGCCTCCGACTCCATCTTTAGATCAGGAGTGGGATGGGGATGAAAATACCATGGGTAAATAATAACGCATCTTTTCAGGGAAATCAGAAGTTTTAGGGGGCTGCAGATAGGGGCAACAGTCTTCACTGCCTTCTGGATTTTACTCTCCATTTTCTTCCCCCCATTTCATAACAGTGATCATCAGGCAGCAACACCTCCCACACCACCCTGCTCTGCTGAGAGCAGCCCAGAGATTGGACCAGTAGCCTCTTGTAATGCTGCCTGGGTGTCCAGCTAGGACGTGGCATGCACTGGAGTTAGGGGGTGTTGGAATTCTCCTCACCCTTGGCGTTACGTGGGATGCCACCACAGAGCTGAGGTGCTGCCAGCGTGCCCTCCAGCTCCCATTGTACTATTGGGATCACCAGGCCCCCAGCCTGAGTGACCCTTCCCACAGAGCTGGGACAGCCCAGACCGGCACAGGGAGACCCGTCTCCTGCAGTGAGTTCGGTCCTGCCCCGCCGGCAGGGGAGGTGACCTCTTCAGCAAAAAAACTTCTCCTCCACGAAGATGCAAACATTATTTACAGTTTTTTCCCCTCCCAAGATGGCTACACAGCTTTGTTATGAAACTGTAACCATGTGCAGACCACTGACAACACTGTGACAGAGCCTTGACCACTTGCAGTGATAATACAACTTTATTTGCAGGAAATGCATGCTTTTAGCACTGTTTTCCTGCAACACTCCATCCTTCCCCAAAAACCAGGCCATTTTGGGCCTGTCAATTCCCTATGACTGGTGCTGTTTGGAGCCAGGGTGCAGGCTTTGGAGTATTTGTCCAGGCTCCACAGTGTGTACAGAGGGTGCTGCCCATCTCACCTGCAGCTCGTGCTCCTCTGCACTTACCAGACCACAGCTCAAATCCCTCATTAGTTTTCACACAACTTCCAAGGGCAGCTTATAGCCAAGGTCCTAATTCATCAAGCAATTAACAGATCAAGCCTCACTACTTCAAAGAGTGAGTTCTGGTATTTGCATCAATCTCAGGGTTTGGGACAAGCCCATGTGAGCTGCAGGCAAAAAGAGATCAGACCACAGAGCAATTTTCCCAGAAGATCAAGCAAACCTAAACCCTGACTGCATTAACAGACCTTGCAATGTTTTCCTTTCCTCAGAAAGTTTTTAAGTACATTCACAGCTCAAGTGTTGCATTTCTTTCTCAACTCTTTTAAAAATAAATCCCATAAGCCAACCCAACCATTTCGAGCTGGATGATGGTTGTGTGTAAATGGAAACAAAACCCATGACAGCACAAAGCCCAGGACCTTGCTGTGGGTCTTCACTCTATGTGAAGGCATGTGGATATCGCAGGGATGAGCAGCAGCAAGAAACACTAAGAGGGATGTATGTGCAAGAGCGGGTTTGCCAAGGGTGTCTCAAGGTGTTTGCTCGAGAGCTGAGGGAGCCCAGGCAGAGTCCAGCCTTCAAAATCTGAAATTTAATCCCAAGTGTCAGCTAGTGACCCTGGAGACAAGTGCTGGGGAGAGCTCACCTTACCCAGGTAACTGCATGTTATTGGCTACAACACAACTCCAAATTAATTCTATAATTAATTAATTAACAGCCAGGGAGCATGATAAAGCCTTTTCACCAACGCATGAGCTTTCTGAAGCCCATGGGCATGGCAACACAAGGTTCAGCCCTACCCAGGGACCAAACACCTGGACACCTTCTTTCCTCACCTGAGCCCTTGGGGTAAGGAGGAGGCAGTGGGGGGAGCAACGAGCAGGAGCAGAGCATTGAAAACAGCATTATGCACAGAGAGGTGGCCATCTGAGGGGTTTGCACCTCCACACACATGCTGGGAGAGCATGTCTCCTCCACCACCAACGTGACTGTGAGCAGCAGCAGCTTCAGGAAGAACAGAAAATTACTGGATGTAATTGAAACTGCAGGGAGGAGCTAGGGACATAAAATGTAATTATCTGCTGTGGAACGGAGCCAAGATTAGCAATCCTACTTCTGGTCATTTAAAGTTCTCATTAACTTCTCCAAGTGCTGATGGCGTTGATTTTGTGTCTTACTGGCTGTGACATGCAGCACTTCAGGAGCAAGCCCTGGGCCTCCTCTGGTCAGGGTCTCAAATCACTTGTACAGCAAGGGGTGAAGGTCTAGACTTTAACTGAGGTCTTCTCCAAGGGTCTGAAAGATCTCCCTCCCTCGCTTCCAAGGTGGAAGGGATAGGAGGATGCTCCAGCTGAACTCAAGTTGCACTGCTCTCCTCTCCAGGCACCAGTGGCTAGAGTTGGCTAAGGTGCCTCTTTGGTACTTGAGAAGGTGATGTGGGTGGGCAGCACAATTCAGAGACATCCTCGACTACAACTGGTGAGACTAGGTGGACTTCAGACCACCTCAACCTCCCTTCTCCTCTCCCTGCACTCCATTACACCAGGCTGCAGGACACGCACCAATTCACATTCAAACAGCACTGTGGGCATCCCACAGCCATCCTGTGCTCAGCCCTTTCACCTGTCCTGTATCCAGGACAAGGCTCCTCTTGCTGACACCCTGACACCTTCCTCCCCACACCACCTTTCTTGCACGCTCACCATCCACGGATGCAGGAGCTGCAGAACATCCTTCATTAGCCTCACTCCAAGTCTTCTATTCAACAGCACCAAAAGGATGCTTGTTGGTGACTCTAGCACCTGCATGACCTGTCCTACTTCCGTACCCTTGGACACCTCTGGGAAGCAGTGGGCACGGCGAGGGGTGCCCTCAACAATGGCCACCTCACATGAAACCACCAGGAAATAAGTGTACACACATGAAATCCAGGTCTTTGCCAAGAGGTGTAGGACCATGGTCCCCAGCCCTGGGGCTTCCCCCAGGTGGGATTTGTCTTCAGCATTTTCTTAAAGGCATTTTTAGACCTTTCAAAGCAAATACACCATCTTTTCTACATTTTAAGCAAGTAGAGAGCATGCACCCTCAAATCAGGAGATGCCCGTCCCCACCAGCCCCCTTACCTCCACCAGGTGAGGTGTAGGGTTGAAGCCACACATGTTGCAGACCTGCTGCCGGCAGGTCGTGCAGGTGTTGTAGTTGGGGGGCTCACCAGAGCCCACGTTGATCTCCGCCTTGCAGAGGGGGCACGAGACCCTCGCTTTCGGCACTTCCTTTGGCTTGACACCCTGCTCTGGCTTGCCCGGCTTTGCAGCCGGTGTGGCACCAGCCCGGCCCTGTGCCCCCGGGGCTTTGGGACCAGCTTCTTTGCTGGCATCGCTGAAGACGATTTTTGGAGGCACTTTGCCAGGAGATGGCTGGCTCGGAGGGGGGGCCTCTGGCTGGACGGACATGAGCGTGCTGGCTTGGGTCAGGAGGGACGCCCCGAAGCCAAAAAGCTTCCCTGTGAGCCCCTCCTGGGGCTGCTCTGGTGCTCCAGCCCCGGGAGCCGGGGTAGCAGGCTTTGCTCCGACATCACCCGGTGTCTTTCTCTGCTCGGAGGGGGAAGGCTTGGCTTGCTGATGCTGCGGGGAAGACCTGGCTGCCTCCTGAGGTCTGGGCTGTCCTTGGCCGTGCGGTTCCCTCTGCGGTGTAGTGGGCTGAGGTTTGGGTGGCTCTTGTGGCAGGGTGCGGGGGGCTGGCGGAGTTTTATCCACACCCGGGGGTGGAGGATGCTTGGCTGGGGAGCTTGAGGGGGATGGTGAAGGGGAGTGCAGCTGCTGCTGGCTCTTGGAGCGAGGAGCGGTGGTCATGTCCATCCCCAGTGCCCTCTGCATCTGGCAGTTCAAGCATAGCCATTCCTTCACCTGTGAGACAAGGAGATGACACAGACAGTGAGTAGTGGGCAGGTACAGATGCCTGCAGGCAGTCCCAATACACTCTTAGATTCCCCACAAGAGACCCCACGTAGCCATAGGAACCAGCCAGCAGTCCCTGAAAGACATTTTGGTACCATGTTCTTCACTACCAGTCTCTTGCAGTCAGGGCAAGCAGCCCCCATCTGTCACAGGTACCCACGGCACAGCACGACAGCGTGAACGCCAGCTTTAATTAGCCTTGGTCTGCTTCCAAGGCTTCTGCTGTGAAGCAACTGCTAGCCATGAGGCTCTGTCTCTCCTCAGGGGAAAAGGGGTCTTTCTGAGGGCTCACGGCCCCACCACCTTCCCTAATGCCCAGTTTTTCCCTCCTGCTTGGTGACCAGAGCTAGCACAGAGAAATGACAGGGACCCTCAGACCCTGGGTGCTTCCCATAGGAAACACTACTGTGTCATAACCAACATTGCTCCAGGGCCACCAGAGATGGCTTTTCTGGAATCAGTGTGGTGGTTGTGACATTCCACCCCAAAAGTTGGTACTAGAGCCCTGTAAGGGATAGCAGGACTGTGTTCTCCTTGGACAGTGCATCTGAGCTGCCAGGCAGGCAAAGTGCTGGCCACAGAGTAAAGGGTTAATTTTCACTCTCCCCATGATGAACTTCTGGATGCAAGTGAAAAATATAACATATCCTGGCTAAGTGGTGATAAACTAAAGACTTCCCCCCTTGAGAGTCGTTCCTTGTGACACACTAATGTCTGAATTAAGTTAATTAAAGAGGCTGTATGAGCCTTTCCACACGAGGAATCACCAGGATGCTCAGTGGCTCCACGAGTATTAATATACAGCACAGTCAGCAGGACAACCAGGTCTGCTTGCAAAGGAGTTCTCCAAGACAAGACGGCAAAAAGGACCGGAACATTCCCAAAAACCAAAGCAGCACCTGGGACAAGGAGACAGAGCCTGGCAGGGGCAGCACCCTGTGCTTTCCGGGGGCTGCACAACCACTCCATGAGATGTGGATTTTCCTGCCTTTCATTCCAGAAGCCATCTCCTCCTCGTTCCAGTATTATGGATCACCTCTAAGGCTCAGCTTAATCCCTGCTGCTGAGATATTAATCACCTCACCCAGCCCCACAGCTCCAGTTCTGCGAAGCCTTTTGGTGCTATGGTTGGAGGCACAGGTGATTCATAACCTGGCCACAGGGTTTTCCCCCCTATGCTCCAACCACAGGCATGCCTCAACCTCTTTTTGCTCACAGAAGCTGCCTGCAGAGATGTAGTTGGGTGTTATGGCAGGTGTCATGATGGGACAGGATGGCGAGTCCTCAAGAGGAGAGGTAGATGTGCCCTGAACCCTTCCTTCCAGGAGGGCTCTCATAAAGCCCAGACTTCAAATAATACACTTTTAAAACCAGAGTATGTTCAGGTCAATTAAGAAAAATGGATTCAGATTAAGAGAGGGTGTGGATGATCAAACATCCACCTGCCCACTGTGCCCCTTGCCCTCTCTGCTCAGCACCTGCTGGGTGCCAAGGCTCTGCATTGCCCCTTCATCTCCAGAAAAGCTCTTCTTAACCCCCTACAAGCCTGGCTGCATGTCAGCCTGGTGTTCTTCCCAGCCTTCACTGTGCCTGCTGAGCTCCCACGCCACTCTCCGCACCAGCCTCCGCTTGAGTCCTTCACTCAGAGCTGAAGGAAAAGCTGCCTCATTTTTTCCTCAGCAATTTTGCTTTACATTGTTGTTTCTCCAAGATGTTCCAAATAAGCCACATTATATTTAGTTTGTGAAAATAGTGCTTTGGTTTTTATAACTTCTTATGGTCTTGCTGTCTCTCTTATGACATCCAGAATTTCTCATGTTATTTTTGTTTTCACACCCCCTGGAATTTCTTCCCACTATTCTATTTCAAGACAGTGTCTACCAAAATCCCATCAGCTTTGCCCACCATCCCCATCAGCTCAAATTAAGGGAGAACCAATCCTTTCTATTCAGGTTCTTGGTCCCAGGATGCAAGAAATTCAAATCTTCCCTCTCTGTAAAATCTCTTTACCCACATTTTAAGACCCTTTGGTGAGGTGGAAACAGGGGGAAGAGGAGATCCATCCCCTCCCCATGCCATACACAGTGCCCACTTTGCCCCTGGACATGGGTCCTGCAAGAGAACCAGGGCATTGGGAGGCATCATGCCTGGGTCCTGTGGCCAGGCAAGCTGCCTACAGATCATGGACAAGCCCAGCAGGACCCCTCTGAGCCCAGGAACAAGGTGATCACTGCAGCTTTCTCACTTTCCACACCAAACCTGTGACCCAGACAGGGAAAAAACACAGGGTTTATCAGATGGGATAGAAACATCCAATTGCTCTTGGTGACTTGGTGAGCAACTGCTGAGGAACGTCTACCCTGAGAAGCAGGAGAAGGCGGCAGGGAATACAGTGGGGAGACGGGCTCCCAGAGCAAGCATTTGAAATGTAAATTGAGTTGGGATTATCACAAATTGCCTGACCGACCTCCACTGATGCAACGGATACACACCATGTGGGCTACCCAGATCAAAGGCAACTTAAAAGGATGCTGGAGGGAAGATAGCAAAGACGAAGGGCCAAGTCGTCTTGCTGAAGATCCTTTCCCCAAGAAAGAGAATGGAGGATGGAAAAGCCTAGATGATAAAGAAGTAATGGGATAAATGATTCTTTCCGTATTCTTTTCACCTATTTCTCTACTGGTTTTGGAGCACTTTCTACATGCACAATGCGTCTGCAGGCAAGAAGAGGAGCATTTAGAGGATGGTGATGAAAGTCAACCAAATAGTCCAGTTTCATCTGTCTCTGTGTCTTATTTGCCCTGTTCTCCACCAACTTTCAGGGGTTAGATTAGCAAAGACTTACACCCAGGCTTTTCCTAGAAAGGACAGGGGTCCATCACTGGGTAGAGATGGAGGAGCTGTTAATGAGACAGATATGATGGACATGCTGTAATTACTGTCCTGGAACATTTGGGAACAAGCAGGATAATACTTGTTATGAGGATGAAGTGCTTCCAACTTATTAGCAATTGAGAAGAACATTCAACAACATCTACCAGCACCAGAAGACATTTAAATTTGGCAGATCTGAATAATTTTGCATCCAAGAGACCTAAGAGAACTAAGAAAACTGCTGCGTGCTGATGTTCATTTTTTAAGAGGAAATTTTAGAAGCCTGGAACGGTCTCCTGCTTGAATATCCAAGAAGGCAAAGGTATGGCCTAAAGGGGACAGAGAGCCAGACATCTGTCCAAGGCAGAAAGGCAGGGCAGAGAACTGAAGGACACACAAATATGCCTGTCAGTGTGGTTTTAAGAAAAATAGGTCACAGCAAAGCAAACCTGATTTTATTCTCTGCACATTTGATATTAGTAATGCACAGAAGCAATATCCTTGATGTCCAAAAGGTGTTTTGACCTAGTAATGTACGAGATGCTGACAAAAATAAAGAGCACTATAGAATATGAACAGTGAATATGCTAAATGGATTTCAGACTAGTTACCTAGCTGAGCTGGGAGAAAAAGAGGATTCACCACTGTCGAGGTATCATCATCTCACTATGGCAAACACCACTCACACACTGGATTTTGGTAAAACTACAGCATCAGAATGGTTTTGGTTGGAAGAGACCTTAAAGATCATCTTGTTCCAACCCCCCGTATGTTAAATATTGATGAAGGTGAGTCTTTGCTGCCTGGCAAACCTGCGTTTGCTTTATGCAGGAAGCCTGGAGCTGGAAGTAGGAGTGAGGAGGTGGCTCAGCCTCTTCTTTCAGCACCGAGGGACTCCTTCCAGAGCCCTCAACTGTTCCACACCGACATTTTAAGGAGATTAGTAAAACACTGCGGGAGATACAGACCGGATCTGTGAGAGTGATTCCAGGGATGCAGAAAATGCCTGAAATGAGAGAATTGAAGAGGTTGATCTTTTTCGTTTATCAAAGAGAGGATTAAGAAGTGACTTGATTACGATATAGCAGCACATTCAGTGGAAACAATATCAGGTACTAAAAGGTTGTTAATTAGGCAGAAAAAGGCATAAAAAGAACTAATGACTGGAAATGGAAGCCAAATATACTAAGCATCACTTTTAACAGCAGATGTTTCTAACCATTAAAGCAAATTATCCACATGCTGTTGGGCTCAGTAGAAGACTCAGGAAGGTAAAGCTTGCAGGCCTTTCATCTAGAGGTTTTTTGTACTTGTTCTGATCTCAGAAACTTTGATCGCTTGAACCGTCCCATCTTTATGGACATTTGGAATATCTGCATCCAATCCCCACACACAGTGTCCAACACACCCACTACAAACAGCCTCACCCTTCCCACTGCAGACCCCTCCAATATCCCAGAATATTTCTCAAAACTTCCTCCCAAATCTTGTTATTCTCCAAGCATGGATAGGTCAACAAGTGGTGGTGCTTGCGGGGTCACAGCTGCCAGATGTGCCTCCCTCTCTTGATGCACTCCTGTGGGCACCAACCATTTGCCAATCCCATTAGGAACGAAAATTTTCCAATCAGCATGTCCTTGAAAAAAACCAAACTGTAGCAGGAATATCTACAGCATGTGCTGGCTGTGCCCAGAGAGATTTAAACACTGATACATATTATATGCATATATAAAAATATATATAAAATTACAAGCCTGGTGGGCTAGATGCTGTCCCTCTGCAGAGCAGGGTTTTGCACAGGTATGTATGGGGGACCAAAACCCATCCCTGTGCACTGCAGTTCCGGAACCTTCTAGAAAAACACCCAGTTTAAAATGATCTGAAATGATAGAGACAGCTTAGGTTTATAAGGCTTCTAAAGTTATTCTAACACCACCTATTTTAGGAAACCATGTGAAAATAGCCTGTCCCCAGGATTTGTTACCAGGAGATGGGAGGGAGAGCTGGTTATATGCAGCTTGTTTTGTTCTCCTGAGGTAAGACAATACAGTTCTAGAAGTATCTCAAGTATAGAGTTCGGTCTTTGCAGTGGGCAGAAGACACGTTAAAATGAGCGCTGTAAGCAGAAAGACTTCATAACTGAACATCCAAAATATTTTCAAGCCAAAATTTAGGATTATAAGAAAGAGTAATTTTCTCTTTGCTGACGATTGGTTATTTTGGACCATTTGGAGGTCACCCAGGATGCTATCCTACTACAGAAAAAAAACAAACCCAAAAAGAATAGGAGAGACCATATTTAGATGATCATATTTAAGACTTTGGAGGCTTGAGACCGAATGGTTCCTCAGCAACTATACCCATTTATACCACCTCACTGCAGCCAAAGCCATTGATCTTGTGTCACGACAAAGGTCTACATGACAAAGGCTACACAACCCTGTGTCAGAGGAGGTCACTGGGCACAGTCCGTCTGACTTGTTTTAAACAATTATTTCAGGCTGAGAAGAACAGCTCCCACATCATCTTGAGTCCAGTGTGATCAATCCCACCCAAGGGTGACCAGTTTGAACAGGACAAGAGAAAAGGAGCTTTGTTCAGCAGAACATACAACCCACGCTCCTTCTCTGGCATGAGACAACAGGATGCTCAAGCTGAAAAACAAGAAGGCAAATTCATGGGAAATCAGAGGAGAAAAGGAGTGTGGGTTTTCTCTGTGTTGCCCCAAACATGTATTTAATATTCTCCAAAACTGGAAATCCTGAAAAAACAAACAAACAAACCAATATTCAAGAAGAACATGACAGCAAATCTTTGGCAGCAGTTCTTCAGCTCTGCGAGTCCTGAGTGGTCCCTGCCCCAGAGCCCCCACAGACGAGGCCACCCCCAGTAGATGCACCCCAAGGACACAGTCACAGCTCCCTCCTCTGCCTTTCGCAGGCATCAGTATGAGCATAAAAATAACCCAAGCTGGAAGTGGGTAACGAAGGTACTGTGCTAATCAGGCTAATAGAGAGGCTCAACGCCAGGCTTGCTGACTGGATGAAGAAGGGTTTCATTAATGGCTGCTCCTGGCTTATCCTGGAAGAACACTGCAACAGTCTGGCCTCTCCCAAGAGCTGCCAGTGCCCTGCCTGAGAATGTCCTTAAGTGTCTTCAGCTCAGCAGCTCTGCCTGCAGATGAAGAACTGTTGTCTCACGAAATCAGCCAGTCAGCAAAACATCCCTTCCCTCCGTGCCTCCCAGAGCCACTCCGGAGGAGCTCTCTGGGGGGCCTTGTCTTCTGTTTTACATTGTCATGATGAAATATGCCAAAGCCACGTACTCTGCAATTAAACAACAAGCCTGATCCAAGGGAAGAGGCAGTGCTAGAAGGCAGCCCTCGGCTAGAGAACAGAGCTGTGGTGGGGAGCTGGGATACTGCTGGGAAGGCATGAGGTGGGAATGGCAGCAGGAGAGCAGGGAAAGCTCAGCAAATCCTGGAAGAGCTGCTGATGCACAGAAAAAGCTAAAGGGACTGTGTGGATCAGTTACACCATCTCAGACTGGCTGGTGGAGCACATGACAAACACCAATATATGCCTTATTCTGAACTCTGGGGTTTGTGTTTTAAAGAACTAAACTATCCTGTGAAGTGTTCAAGGCCAGGTTGGACAGAGCACTGAGCAACCTCATCCAAAGGAAGGTGTCCCTGCCCACAGCAGAGGGGTTGGAACTAGCTGATCTTTAGGGTCCCTTCCACAGTTCCATGATTCCATTATTCTACTGCTGATTTTTCCTAGAGCAGTACAGGGACAGTTTACCACAGAACTCATGAGCGGAGGGTAGGAAGAAGCCCTTGCTGCTTGGATCAGTGCACAAATGCAGAGCCTGCAAAGCATCCCGTGGGAGGAGGCTGTCATGTGGTGTTCCAGCCAGGGTCTGAGCTGGGGGGGGATGGATAACACCAAGGAGATGGAGTCTCTTGAGGTGCCTCTGGAGGACCATGAGCAGCCCAGGGTGCAGGAGCTGTTGTGTGCCCGAGGCCATGCCGCATGTCAAGACACCACCAGAATTCCTGCCCGCATCCAGGTGGAGAGGAGGCGGATGCAAACATGCAGGCAGCGTGGGATGAAGCTTCCTGGTGCAAATGTAAATCACAGCCTGAGGAGAACCCCGGGTTCCAGAGAAAATGTGCAATTAGGAGTGTGTCAGCACTTAATTGACAGAGGAATTGGTCACTGAGGCACCGAGTCACTTGTGAAAAAGGCCACCTTATGCTCATCTTTTATCTTCAAACATCTCAATACAAATAAAATCCAGTCCTTGGCACTCCTGCCCAGAAGGGGAAGCCACCAGAGCCGTCAGCAATCATCCTGCTAATGCTTGCCAGGAAATAATCAACTTGCTCGCTTGCTGGCGAGCGAGAGGAACCACCCCCCCCAACTCATCTCCCCTGCAAATAACAGATGGGAAACCGCGTTTGTCCAGAGAATCGAGCTGCGGAATAAGACAGTGCCATTTCATCCTATGAGTCACTTCTCCACCAGTTTCCTTTCCCTGGTTAGCGCTCCCTGAACAAGGCTGCTCAAGCACGTTTTCTTCTCCCTAAAGGGCGTCAGGAGGCACTTGACCCCACGAGGCCCTGCAGACCCTCTGGGTTTCAAAGGTGACCTCCAGCTCCTGTGCCTTGCTGCTCGGTCGATCTTTACCCACACCATGCAGCCACCGACACAGGGATGAAACAAACAACCAAAAGAAATAATTGCACGCCCAACAGATTCGCAACTAACCTCGATCTGCCATCACAGGCAGGACGGTGCTCGGCGGCAGTATCCCCCATGGCTAAGGCAGCGATGGAGCCGCTGGCTCCTCGGGAAGCGAGAGCATCCCCTCCGTCGCTGGCGGAGAGGAGCAGACGGGCAGAGGAAACCTCTCCAGCGCTGCTGCTCTGCTCCCCGTGGGTCCCCCCTCCAAACAGGGCGCTGCCCAGCCAAGCACGCCGGCAGTACCGCCGCCCCAGGCGAAGGGACAAGTCCTTCCAGTTCATTAGGGAAGGTTTCTTGTGCGATTTGCTGCCTCACTAGCTCCTGTTTAGACAGCCTTTGTTCCCGGTCCGCAGGAGCGCATGAAAGGTTTGGACGGCTGTCCGTGCCGGGAGGGTGCTGTGCCCGGGGCTGGGGCAGGGAGCGGGGCAGAGCTCACCCCGGGTTTTAACCTCCCGAGCTCTGCACGCCGAGGTGCTCTAAGTGCAGCCCCGGGTCCCTCCGGCTCCGGAATGCGGGACTTCCACAGGAGCCCCCTCGGCCAAGGACAGCCTAATGGCTCGCTTTGCCTTGCGCTGCTGCCGCTCCCGTGCCCTGCCGCCAGCCGGGGGACGGACGGCCCGAGTAACGGGAGCCTCCGGTCCTGCTCACTCATTGTCTCCTGCTGAACGAAAATAGCGGCCTGGGAGGCACCAGAGGAGCTCAAAACTTTCCATTCTCTGGCACCTCCTGCCCAAAGCAGAGCAATACATGAGGCCACGGGGCTTCTCGGAGTGCCACGTGCAGCAGCGATGCAAGTCACAGCTATAATGCTATAAAGAGCATAGGCTACTCTTGGCAAATAGACTCATAAGAGATTAATTTAAAAGCAGCCTAGTTCACTATTAGTAGCACAGAATAAAATCATCCATTCACTGCAAGGCTCACATTTATTCAGCTCTGAGTGGTCCCTGTTGCAGCCTTGCCCGTGAGCTCCCGGCTCCTTCGGGAACCCTTCTGGACAATTACAGCAGTGGGAGATAATGGCTGTAGCTCAGGGACTAAACACTCTTGAATATTTAAAGATCCTTTCACGCCCCAAACTTTGCATTACCTTGGCAGCATCAACATCCGAGTAGGGCACTGCAGCAGTAAGGGTGGAAAGGCGCTCGATCCTCTGACCTACACGTCTAGGATGGAAGCTTTTAAACACTAATGACAATCCTGGTGCAGGCATAAATAGCCCCAAGTATTTTCGGAGACACAGTCACAGACTTTGTGTTATGGCCTCACGCTTTCTCCAGACTGAAGGAGCCAAGTTAAGTCTCATTTATCCTAGGCCGGTGTTATATTTATGAGTGAAGTCCCTGGAATAAAAAACCTGTGCAAATAAACATAACATAGTGGATCAGTGCATCAAAGCAGAGTGTATCTTCTGCCTTTTTTTGGTTTTGGTTTTTGTTATTCTGGATTAAATATGTAACGAATGCTCTTGCAGAGTTTAAGGCCTGAAGATAGACAAGCCATTGCATAATCTTTTTACATACCTAAACAGACTTAATTGCTCAATTATTCCAGATAAACACGATAAGTTGCCTGCCATGAATAATTTATAATCCAGCTAGCCACACAATCTGTGAAGCACCAATCTATGGCTGCAGCAAAGGAAATGCAAACAGATGCCATGATCCCAAAACAGGCTGGCTGGGTACCAAACACTGGTAAGAGGAGCAAGAGGCTGCCCAGGTACCAAACACTGGTGAGAGGAGCAAAAGGCTGCCCAGGGCAGGTCTGACCTTCCCTGAAACCCCTCGGACAGCCCAGACCTTCATTAGGGTTATTGTGTTGCTCAGACGATCCGAATATTGAACAAATTAAACAGGTACAAAGTTTGGGTGTGCACCTGTGAGGAAACAGGCATAGCACATCCTTCCTCCTGTTCATGGCTGGACACAGCTGGGTGTCCCCCACAGCCCTCCCTGGGAGCTGGCTGTATTGGTTTGTCCAGGAATTTCATGAGGTGATGTGACAGAGCTGAAGAGCTGCAGTGAGGCACAGCAGGATGCAGTGCTTGGAGGAGGGAGGACCTGCAGGGTTGTCCTGAGGGACAACACTCAGGGTGCTGTGCAGGAGGCAGGAGAAGGAGCAGTGCCAAGGGGAGGAAAGGTCCCATCCAGCCAGGACTTACCACACTCAGATGGGAGAGATCCAAGAGAACAACCTGGAAGGTGTCCAGAAGGAGGGTTAATCCTAATCCTGTAACAAAGCCATCCCAGGCAGCCCCCTTCCCACAGCAGAGGGATAACAAACCACAGCACCGAGCAGTGCCTTGCATGGCACTGACAAAGATGCCTCCAGACCCACCTCCTGTCTTATCTACTTCTGGCAAGACCCACTTGGGTGGTCCTCCAACCAGAAATGGGTTTACAGGTGTAGCCATGAATATCAGGAACGGCATATCCAGCCTACTATTTTAATGAATTAGAGCAGGTTTTCTGTGTTGTAATTCCTATCCCTACCCAAATGCACCTGGACTTGGCTCATAAGTCATCATCTGCTAAGTAAATGATGCCAGTTCTAACACAAAAAGCTACAATTAGAATTTGAACAGATACCTGTAGAGCCACATCACTTTTAACTGGCTTTTTGTAGTTATTACTTACCCCTGAAGAAGGGGCTGCTTCATTTGCCAGCCAGTCTACAAGCGCAATCACCTTATCTTCAAAAAAATTAAAAGCTAGTTGCAAAGCAAGATTAAAACTGGTCATTGAAATCATGATTTGATGAGAGAGCTGGAGTTGTTCAGCCTGGAGAAGAGAAGGCTCTAGGGTGAGCTTAAAGCCTCCTTCAGTACTAAAGGGGCTCCAAGAGAACTGGAGAGGGACTTTGGACAAGGACATGGAGTGACAGGACAAGGGGAAATGGTGTCACTCTGACAGAGAGTAGGTTTAAATTGGATATTAGGAAGAAATTCTTTACTGTGAGGATGGCGAGGCACTGGCACAGGTTGCCCAGAGAAGCTGTGGCTGCTCCATCTCTGGAAATGTTCAAGGCCAGGCTGGATGCAACCAGGGATAGTGGAAGGTGTCCCTGCCCACAGCAGGGGGTTGGAACAACATGGTCTTTTATGTCCCTCCCAACCCAAACCATCCTAGGATTCAGTTCTATGATTTTTTGCTTGCTGACCTGAAGTCATTATTGCCACAGAGACCTGAACAGATAGCACTGTAAAAGTGAATAACTCTTAATGAAAAAGGATCCTACTGCTCAAAAGACTGTCTCTTCTACCATAACCCAAGCCAAAATACAAAGGCATCCCATTAGGGGAGCTCTCTGCAGCCTTCCTGAAGTTGGGGCTCAGAGGATCACCATTGAGCAACCTGTCTAGGACACCTCAGCCCAACTGAACACCCCAGGTAACCTTACAACAAAAGCCAGTTTCATTCTGCTCAAATGAGGGGCCAAGTCCTCAATCACAAGACTAGAAACTGCTACAGAAGACAACAAAAAAATCACATAGAAATTACCCAAGTAAAAAAAATAAAAAAAGTTAAAAATTGCTTAAGCAAATCTTTTCTCCTCCTTCTGGGGCTTCTTGACTTTTCTTTGAAAGATTTCCAAGAAGCAGCACATGGGCAATGCCAGCTGCAGTGCTCCATGTCCATCCAGACAGCAAGGCAACTACAGAGGAGCAAATGGCACCATTCAAACTGATTTCACTCCCCTCTGATTTGCTCCAATGCCAATTAGAAACCACTTTTGGAGAGAAACAATAAATCTTGTCCTCATGCCCTGGCTGCAAACCCAGCTGACTCGTGTGTAATTACCAGCCATGAGACTGACTCTGATGACCTACAGGGCACTTTTTGCAGGCGAGCTAGCAGCAGGGATTGCTGCTCCCTCCACTTTCTGGGGTTCAGCTGGAGAGGTCTTGCCTCTGATTTTCAAGTGTTGTGCATCAAAACCTTCAGCTGAACAGTGGGAACCATGCTGACAGTGAGCAATCAGCCCCAAACTGCCTTAAACCTGGCAGGTGAGGGATAGATTGGCCAGCAAGGGGGAAGCAGCAGGATCCACACACCAGGAGGGAAAAACATTTGCCATCCAAATAAACACCTTCCCATAAGCTTTTATCCGCCCACAGCCTTGTCTGTTGGCATGGGTTGACTTCTGGCACTCTGCAGAGAAAGAAAAGGAGAGGCAGGTCTGAAGCATGGGATGCAGCAGGAGTTGGGATGCGGCACAACACACGGTGCATGGCCAACATCACCTTGGGGGGTGCTGCTCTTCGGTGCACAGGGACCCACTCACACAGGGAGAGGGTCTCACCGTGCTGAGACCTTTGCTTTCTGGTGGGATGCAGGCTGAGTGGCACAGGGCAAGTGCTTGCAGCTGAGGGACACAGGAAAAGGGGTTGGCTGGAGAAGAAAGGGGACTTGGGGTAACAGCCTGTGCTGGCCAAAATCATTTGGAAAGGCATTGAAGCTTTCACTTTTTATAAACAGTAACATGTCACACGATTTTGGCTCTTGGTGGGGTGCCATGGCTTGGAGATGCCTCAATGCAGTGGTGCTGGAGCTCTTCAGAGCCCTCCAAATGATATGTCTTTCAAAAGTATCAGATCATAGGACTTTTTTGGGGCAGAACTGCAGAAACCTTACAGTCAGGATCTGCATAAAGCATTATTATTATTTCAACACATCTCCCAAGTCTCAACAGGAATCTAGTACCTGAAATTAGTTATGGAAAATGATATTTCAGAAGTCATTGGATTTTTTTTTTTAATTCCTAATTCAATAAAGCACTAACAATTGTCTGCTCAGAGCAAATAGTGGAATCCCAGAAGCAGCTCAGACAGATGGCAGCAGCAGCATGCCTGTTTGAGGATAGTTCTCAAAGCACTCTCCAATTCAAAAGCCACAATCATATCAGCTGGAAAATTAATATGGCAGGTCAGAACATAAGGCAGAGTGTATAAAAACAAATTTCAAGGCATTAGCTGGCCTGGCCCAGAATCTCTGTATCGACTTGGGACTCCACAAAAAAAACTGGGATTCATGTCCCAATCTGCCAAAGGTCCCTTGAGCAGGTGCTGAGGACAAGATGACAGCACCATGCCCAGGTAAACTTTAACTTAAAGGCTTCACCTTTTGTGATAGATCCCAGCACTGCTAGACTTCCATTAGCATGCTGTGCTCCATCAAACATCAAGGGTATCTGCTTTTCTCAAAGCTCAAAAGGTTTTGCAGTATGTGGACAGAACAGAGGCAGGCGAGCTCAAGGACAGGCTTCTCCCACAGTAAGTATGCTTCTTATTTCTGAGGAATCCAGAAATACAGGTAATTCAACCCTTCCTCAGGTTCCCAGAGTAATTTTAGCACAGACCACTAGCTTTTAGACAGACCTTTCCACTAGAACTGGCATTTTATCTACTGGGCACCACACTGAGAACAGAAGTTCTCAGAGGCGAAGGTGCAGCAGGCAGTACCTTCCAGGCAACCAGGAGAGACATGGGATGTCTCATGGGGAGGAAAGACAATGTGGTACACCTGAGAGAACAGGAGAGGCTACACAGAACCAATGTGCAGCTCAGAGCCATGACAAAGCTGGTTTTGGAGGAACCTCACCCCTGAGGAGTCACAGGGACACAGCCTTTCCAGTTTCCCTCCCTGCCTCGTTAGGCATCAGGGTACTCTGCAATTAAAGGGGAAAAGTCCTGAAAACTAAAATCCCAAGGGGAGCTCCCACTCCTAGATCCAAGCCCATTCCATCGCGCCCAGCTGGTTGCTGCGCTACACATGCACCCCTACACCTCTGCACCCTTAGCAGGTTTTTAATAGGGAATGCTTGCTGGTCCCACGATTCCTGCAAAGCAGAGTCACACGCAGTGACAAGCTCGTTTGCTCTTTGGGGACAGGGCTTCAAATAGCTGCTGGCTCGTGGCAATTAAACCGGGCCGAGCGCTGCCGCCGACTCCGCCAGCCTGCGCTGTGACTGATGCAAGCGCCGGCTGGAGCGCCCTGATAAGGATGTTGGATGATTCAGAATAATCTTGGCTTTGCTGAACAGATGAGCCCGAGTGTTTGTGCTTCTGTTTCCCTCTAATGGGAATACTGTACTGTGCTCATCAGAAAGGGGATAGGGCGGCCAGAGGTAGGTGTGCACCAAAACTTCCTCTCCATAAGACCAAGGGGCACGTCTGTCCTGCCCACCACTCAGGTCTCCAACTCAAGGGTCTGGCCAGTCTGCCCCCACAGCTTGGACATAGCAAGGAGGTGGCAGAACAGCCAGGGAGAGAGCAAAATGTTAATGTTAAGGCTTCTTCCCATCCTAGGGGGTCTTTGTAAGGCTGCTGCACAAGCAGATGGGCTCGATTAAGATGCAGGAGATGGGCATCAAAGAGGGCAGGGCAAGGGAGGAAAAGGAGGGGCACATTGGCTATTCAGTCTTCCAAACCAACTTTCAGCTGGTGTAGTGCCATGTTATGTCCATGCCTTAACTCCTTCTGACAAACCTTTAATCCCACCAGCCCGCTGCACAGTCTATTCCCATTCCATTAAGGCCACAGTTCCTTTCTGGATCTCCCTACTGAGCCATTCCAACAACTTGCCTTTGATTTACTCAGAGCAGAAAGCCACACCAGAGGCACAGCCTATTTACAACACAAACTGACTCCAGAATGGAAACATCCCACCCTTCGGCTGTCCTTGATCAAAAGGTTTGCAGCCTAGAAAAACCAGCATTTCAATCAGAGTTAAAATAAGCATTTTTCACAGTCCATCAGCACCATACCCCTCAGATCTGGGCTGCCCAGGAGCACGGCTGTGCAGTATGTCTCTGAGAAGAGCTGGGTATGGCAGACTGGTGAGATCTGAGAGCAAGGCTTGAATTAAGGTGACAAGAAACACCTCTGCAGGCACGGGCTGCTGTTCCACAAGCACCTCATGGCATTCACAGGGCTGCTTTCAGAAATCTGATGCTTTTCAGTCCATCACACAATGTAAATCCCTTTTTAGCAACTAAACATGACCATGGCCAAGAGACAGACAAGAGACAAGGTCAGGAAGAAGCAAGTTGATTTCTGGTGATGAGAGCCCACACAGCTCTACAAATAGCAATGGTAATCAGCTAAATTCACGTTACAAGAGATGTTGATGAGATGCCACCACCTGTCTTTAAGGACCAGATGGACCTCATATGTCACTAACAGCTAGGGTGAGAAGAGCCATGTCAGAATGTCTCCTCCTTCACTGGGGTTCTCCCACCAGGCACCCCTTCCTGCACCAGAGATGCAGCCTCTGGGACAGCACTGTAGGGGTGGGTGTAGAGTCGGTGCCACAGTGGAGTGCCTGACAGCCTCCCTTATAACCACCCTGCTCTCTGCAGCTTGTAGAAACACAGTAAATAGGAATGAATTCAGCTAGGATTAACTCAATCCCCATCAAGGGACTGAAAGCTCTCGAAGTTTCCTTCTAAGCACTCCCCAAGGCAGCACAGTATTCCAGCACTGAGCACACATCACAAACCAGACCGCACAAGCGAGGGCTATAAAGCCCTGTGCAACTCCTGCTCTCTGGGATACTGTGTGTGCAGTCAGAGGGATGCAGAGGGACACAGCCACAGGTGTGATTTCACGTGCTTGCCTGGTAGGAAAACCTGGAGTATCCCCGTCCACCACCACCGTGGGCTGTAAAGGATCTTATTCCTCTGCCTGGGGATGTTCAAGGGAGTGGAATGAGTGCAAACAGCAGGCACAGCAAAGCTCTCAAAAAACAGAGGGACCCTCTGACTCAGTACCCCAACATGCTTTGGAAAGCTTGACAGCTCCTGCTGATCCTCGGCTGGCTTTTCTTTTTAATGATAAAGTGATCTGGGAGTTGAAAGCCAGAGGGAAACCATGTCTCGTTCAAGCAAACAGCTTGTTATAACTTAATGCATGGAGGGAAGGACGGCGCAGGGCGGTGGCGGCTCCGCGTGTGCGCCTTGCTGGGCTTGGTATTTAGCACGCGGCAGAAGATGCCAAGCAGAAAGCAGCCACTTCCCATCCCTCGGGAGGACTCCTCTTTCCTTGCAGTTGTTTTAATTACCCCTCTGCACCGCAGCATCGCTCCAGCCTGCGGGAGGCCACTCTCTCCCAACCACTCCAAAGAATTGACCACGTCACCACAGCCCCTCCTGTGTCCCCGCAGTCCCTGCTGCCGCAGCTCATCGGAACAAGCCATCAGTGGAGAGGACCCACCCCAAGCAGCACCAGCCCCCTTAGTCACCAGCAACCATTTAGCCGAGATATTTTCTGACATTTTCTGCCAGCGGATTTTGTGTTATTTGAATCATCCACACGGAGCGCAGCGAAAGGCGGCACATTGGGAGGAACAGCCAGAATTACTCATGAGCTTTTCTTCGTGGGCTCTGACTTAAATTGTGATCTGTCGCACAGACGAGTCGCACGTCCCTGCAGAGGGCTGGGAGAGGCTCCTGCTTGGGCTGCAGCAGGGACCAAAGAGGTAGACAAGCCATTTCTACGTAGAAAGGCTCAGTAAGACAAGTGTGCTACTCTCCAGCTTCACTGGAGTTGTTTTATCCAGTGTTAATCACCCCATTAAAAAACCAGATAGAGCAGAAATAAATAGAAGTCCAACCAAGGGATAACAGACATCCATCACTGCAGACACAGGATGCCAAGAAGAACAGGACACTTGGTGTAGGGATAAAGGGATTAAAAGGTGAAGGGCAATGGTGAGGAAGGGCTAAAATATGGGAAATGCACACACACATGCAAACTGTTGGTCCAGGGTGATAAATTCCAGGCTCCTGTCAGTACGGATTATCCACTGCAGTCACAAAGAGCAGATTTTTAGCACACAGCTCACAGGGTGCTATTGAGGAGAGTTGCAGGGCTTCCTTAGGTGGACACAACCCCATCAAGCACTGGTGCCTCCAAGCCATGGTGCAGATGCTGACCCAGGACACTGGGATGGGGGCTGCCCTGTGGGAGGAGACCAGGTCAAGCCCAGGGGGCTGCAGCCCAAACTCTGCATCCTTAGGAGAAGGAAACAGGCATGGCAAGCCCCAGCTCCTGCAAACAGCATTGCCTGCTGCGCATGCAGGTCACTGCTGGCTGAAGCTCTGCTAAAAACAAAGAAAAAATTGGAATAAAACTCTTACTTCTCTCCCATTGTGCAGCCTGATCCAGTGGAAAATTTCTCCCAGATCTGCAACGTAATGCTAAGGACAGATTTATTTTTACAGCTATATGGTGAGGAAGGATGATCGCAAAAGAGAAATCACTCTGAAACTGGCAACTTGACTCAGCAACACAGAAGTCTGGCTGGATGTAGGGTGCAACCTACCACGGACACATGCAAAAAGCTGTCTAACACCACAGCAGAACACAAACACCACCTGCCCAAGGGCATCCGGGGGTTTGATCTGATCACAGGAGGAAAAAAACACACTCCTGAACTTGATGAAAGGTGCACAGAAGGATGGACTGCTGCTGACAGAGCCAACCCTCCAGCCTTACCTCCCCACCTACCCACAGACACCATGAGCACAACACCACAGTGTGAAATGCCCCAGGGGATGCCAGACCACAGAAACACTTATTTTTCAGACCCAACACCCATTCTTTAAAAAGAGAGGGAACTATAACCTCTAAACACAGCCTTGCATTTCTGCATGAGCACAATAATACATCCTGGAGACATGGTGTCACATGTCAACGGCTGGGGCTGGAGGTGCTTCATGGCCAGGAAAACAAATAGTCACTGAGGTCCCAAGGGCAGGAGAAAACCTTTTTGGCTTTGCCATTCAGTAAGAGAAGAGACTGTGTAAATGTAATATCGTGGCTTATCCTCTGCTGTCACTCCCACTGCAAAGAGCTACATCCAACATGGAGCTGACGCACCCAGAGAAAACGTGGAAATTTAGTAGATGCCAGGCTGCCATCACCCTGCAGCTTCTCAATGAAGAGCTAGAGAGGAGGAGGACTCCTCTGGTTGCTTGAAAAGGCAGAGAGAGACAGTGGAGAACAAATCTCCCATAAAAATTATGTTTAATTATCTATCAGCAAGTAGATCCCTGTTTTCATCTGACCCTTCCTGGCTCAGCCCTTGGTGCTCCCACCCCCAAAACCACCCCATTAACACCCAGGAACGACAGGGCACAGCATCAGAGCACAACATATTGTAAAACATGACTTCAAGCCACAAAAACCTCAGAAATATAAATTACAGTTGTGCTCCAGTGACCTCAGAGCTACCCAGACAATGAGAGATCTGCAACAAGCTACTCTCACCAAATCATTAAAGCATCTCTTAGACCCCAGGGTAAAAGCACTGACACCAAGGAGGATTCTGCCCACACTTATGCAGCATCAGAGAGCTGTGTTTGGATGTTCACTGAATGACAGGCAGGAGAGGAGATGGATGAGAAGAAGAAATAGGGATCTACTCTACATTTATAACAGCCATTTGGTTTAATGCAGAACTGAGCACAGCACCTTGGCTTGCAGTGCTACTGAACCACTCATCACTAGCTAAGCCAGAGCCTCCTGAAGGCTAAATAATTTAGATTGGGTTCTTAATTCACAAAAATCATGGGGTTTACTGAAAATTGGGCACCAACGTGGTGTAAAATAGGGACACAGAACCAAAGGAGAAATGGGCTCTTAGGCAAAGCAGTGTACGAACAGCTTCATCATTTCAATATTGGGGGTTTTTTTCAGTCATTTGCTAAATGACTGAGGTGATGCCATGGGCAGGCACTGCTCCTGCCAGTACAGCCAGGCTGGAGAAGGCTTTGGACCATAGCCATCCCTCCAGTGCCAACAAGCCCCACTCCTGCCACCAGAGATGCTCTGCTGAGCACTGTCAGCCCTCTGCTTCCCCTACCTCCTCCTTCTTTGTTCCATTTTTACCAAATTTTTTACATTACTGAGCAGAAAACCATCTGCTGTTAGATTATGGCAGGATAAATACAGCCCTACACAATACTTACACTATTTCAGTCTCATCTCCTCAGCTGATGGTCTATTTTCCATTAATACAATTTAAACATTTACCTAAAAACTTTAAATTATTTTTGTGGTATCTCCTCCTGCCACGGATAACTCAAGAGCTGCTGAGAATTTTTCTGCTCCTGTCAAACAATCCTGACCACTGTTGGGAAACCAACCAGCAAGTTTTTAATCCACCTTGAGACTTCTTGCATTTTGCTCTCTGAAGGTCTGTGATCAAAGGTTGCTGATGAGCCTACATGGCACAGAGCATGGAGGGAACAGTTTTATTCTCAAATATTTTAAATACTTCATAATTCATTATATTTACAGCATAAGAAGTACAAAGAATCTCTTCAATCTCCCTAAGTGGGGCTAAAACATGAGCCAACTGAAGTTTAAAAACTATCAGTCATAAATATGGTCACCGATACAGCAAATACAATCAAAATGGCTTGGGGACAAATGGAGGGACTTCAAAAAGAAAGTAATTTGGTCAAGAACACACATGTACAAATACATTCCTTGTATTCAGGGTGGTACATCTGAATACTAATGAAACTGCATCTAATAAACACTTCAAATTGAAAAAAGCACAATAGACTTGTAAGGCAGAAGGAAAACATTTCCTATAATCCTAAATGGTTCCAAGCAGACCTATTAGGCAGCCAGGCATTTTGAGTTTCACTTCAGCTTTAACTAAAGCACATGTTTTAATGCTGTGCTGCTGCTGTTGATTAAAATCAAACAAGTTCCTCATGTTTTTGGTTTAGTGCTCAAGATGGGGAGAAAACAAATTAAAAGAAGCCCAACAAATTTTAAGAGAAGACTGAAGAAGAAATTAATTTATCAAATTAGCAATGTACAGCAGCACTTCAAAACCCCAGAGAGGCAGAAAGGATGCCTGCAGGTTACTCCTTATGATACCAAACAGAGCAAATCCAATCAGATGAACATGCTGCAGGATCAGCCAGGCAAAAGCCACAGGAGCGGCAGAACAAAGTGAAAGATGTATAAAAAGAGGATTTTCTAAACCTATTGTACTGGTTTGAAACTGAGCTATTCCCCCTGGAGGAGAAGACAAACACCACTGGTATGGTCCTACAGAACAAGCTGTCCAAAAAACCCCTCAAGGCCAACACAGAGGAAAAGTAGGAAAAAAGTTGTAATGAGAAATTAAAAATCCAACTAGAATGTTAGAGCTGCAATGCTGCCCTTAAAATAACGCATCTTCATTCAGAAACCTATTTCCTGCACAGGAGTATACGCAAACTGCTCGATTTTACCACATTATTTCATAACTCCTTGTCTTTAATGGTGCCACCATGGCTCCCTGCTTGATAATTCCCCTTGCTTAAAATAACTGTCTATGGCAAGAGCACTGACCTTCAGGAATAAGTGAATGGCCGAGGAAAGCAGCCCGCCAGCACGGGACCAAATTGAAAACGATGACAGCGGTTATTTCGGCACGCAGAGATGAACAGAGGGAAGAATATGATTATCTACATGTAAAATATTGAGTGACACCAGCAGCAGACAGGAACTTCTGTTTGCCCACTCTTGTGAAACAAGAATGAGCTGCTGCTCCCAGGAATAAACAGACAGCAAAAAAAAACCCCAAAAGATATTTTGTTCTTCTCAGCAAGTGATCAACTCAGGATGCCACAGAGGCCCATTGCTTCGTCAGCACAGACATTCATAGCTTGCCTCTGAGATAAAATGACCATCAAGCCACATGAAAAGGAATAAAACACAAAAGGCAAAGAAAAACAGCCTTTTAAAGGAATTCACATGCTTCTGAGCAGAAGGTATCACCTAACTATGAAGTGAAGGTGTTTTGCTAGGAGGTACAGTTAACCCTCCCCTGAAAAATCTGCTCTTGGAATTGTAAGTAGAACCATGGAGCATGATGGACGGCAGCTCATGCATTAAGTCTGTTATTTTATCTTTATACAGATTATAAAAAGCTATTTTATAGCATGTGTATAAAATATATATACACAGAGATATATATATATATGTATATATAAAAGACTCAAGAAAAGAGAAATGTTTATATCAGCTTCAAAAGCAGGCTCTCAAAATGGTTTCAGAAATCATGCCAAACGAGTCCTGGAGCTCCCATCTCACCATGCCAGTGGTTTCTGGCAGTCCCACAGATTGCACAGGAGAGGATGTACCAAGCAAAACACAATTTTGGTTTTCTTCAGTTTGGTTTCCTTAGAAAATGTGGTTTTTTTGATGACAGAACCCTGCTAGAGAGCCTTGAAAGCAGAAGGAAGTTACAAATCCACATTACTGCAGAACGAAGTGGCAACATCAACAATTCACATGAAAATATATTCATAAGGAAATGCAAATGGAAAATACAGCCCTGCACATGACCTCATAGCAATGCTGTGCAGCACCTGGTGGGTTGGAGGGACCAGACTGGGTGGAGGCTCAGCCTGTGAGGGCTGTCAGGTGGTGGAGCAGGTGAGACCAGCACATTCATCCTTGGAAGGTTCTGGGACCCAAACGGGTACAGCCCAGAGATCCCTTCCCTGATTGTTGCTTTGAGCAGAGGTTGGACCAGGTAACCTCTGGAGATCCTCTCCAATTCAGCTCCTGTGATCAAGATAGAATGGATGCTCCAAGCTGCCTCCCACTACCCCTCTGTAACACCACCAGGCTGCTTCAGACACCTCCCTGTGTGACTCTGGAACAGCAGTACAAGGAATGATGCTGAGGAAAGTGAGTCACACACTTCCAACAAGGCAGCAACCACTGCTGCTCCCCCAGCCAGCCCATCACACGGGCTGCCAACACAAGCTGCAAACACCTCTCTTGGACAACTGTTTTCATCCCCCAGCTCCCACAACGACCTACTTACAACTCATAAGGTTGTTTGCTGCTGAAATGCATATTAAACTCAGGACAAAAAAACCCACAAAAAACCACATCTTTTTCCATTTCAGGTCTAATTTTTTGATTTGATGATTAGAATTGCTCTCTGGTTAATCACATTTCAAAGGGCACAGAGACCTAGAGATGCCAAGAGAGAGATGGCCTAAAGTTCTAAACATGCACACACACATTTTAATGTGGCTATCTGTATGAGAGACTCCCAGGAGAATCCACTCTGGGAAAGCTCTGGGGGCAAGACAGAGGAGACAGGCCCAGGCTGACCAGAAACTGAGCAATTTGTGCATTTGTATTTGGTTATTTGCTGGTTAACTGATACTATTCAGAGCCATTGGTCAACTTTTAAAGCAATGTTTGGACAACAAAATAAATGCTTGGCATATCTATTTAAAAGTGAAACAGAAAAGTGGCCCATGACATTTCCTTGCAGGAGCCTGAAAGGAAAAGTAGGGGCCCTTTATTAAGGCTTTATATTGACCCAGCTAATTATATCTTGCTGTACCAGGGGTATCAGCTACCTCAACTCTCATTCATTGGAAAAAGGGACTGGAAGGCAGGATTCTCTCTTAAACAAAGATATTTACAAACCACTGCATCTGGTGTCAGGAGCAAGCAACATGTGCTTACCAGAAATGACTACTGGCAATAAATCCTAGTTCACCAGGGGACTTCGGTGCCCAAATCCTGTTTTACCATAAACTGGAGCGGCACGGATGCTTTTAAGTTTCTGTTACTAAGCCTGATAGCAGGAATCCCCATGGTTTGGCTCTTAACCGCTGCCAAACCATCCGCATCACTTCCCACCCTGGGTGGAGGTCTCTGACCTGACAGATTAGCACAGGGATCCTCTCACCCTGTCCAGCCCCAGCACCCCCCGTTGGTGCCACTGCCGCGTCCGCCCCCGGAACCCTGAGCCTCCATTTCCCACATCCCACGAAACGCTCCCTCAGCGCCGCATCGTGTTGCGCACGACTCTGGCACCTCCCTCCTGCTGCCGAGCCTGACGCTGCCTGAAACTCGCCCATCACCAAAGCATCAGCACCTGCGATGAGTCAGGGCTGGAGATGCTCACCACCTCGGGGTGCCAGCAATCCTCTGCCCCCCTCCCGCTGTCAAGTCCTTCAACTTCCGGACAATTTTGAGAGCATAGACCTCAGACAAGTGTTCTGGAATCTCAGCAACAGAGACTGAACTCTTCTCATAGTCTACCAACTCCCTTCAACTAATTTACCTCCCTCATCTCATCAAAGCTCACACTAACACAATTATTCCCTGACTACCAGCAGAGCCCCTGCTCTTGGTCAATGCTTTACACCTATCAAAAGCAAAGGTGCAACTTCTGTGCTTGAAGAACAGGAGAACCTCGGTGGCAGCCATCCCAGCACCCACCCGAACCGGCCGAGAGGGCCACGCGAGGAAGAGGAGGCGTTACCTGGGTGAGGTGCGGGTTGGGGTTGAAGCCACACTGGTTGCAGACTTTGCTGTGACACTGGGTGCAGGCGTTGAAGTTGGGCTGGCCAGGTGAGGAGGTGAGCTCTGTCGTCTTGCAGATGGGGCAGAGGGTGCTGCTGGGGAGGGGGGCGATCTGCGGGACCGAGTAGGGAGACGTAGGGGTGCTGCCCCGGTCTGGCGACACTGAAGGAGACCTCCCCAGGCCCTGGCTCCTGGTGTCCACCTGCAGTGTCCTCCGTGGCCCCTCTGCCGCCGGTCCAGGCTGGCCCCGGCCCCTCATCTCCCGGGGGCTCTGGGAGCTGGGTGCAGTCTGTGCCAGCGAGGGGGACACTGACCGCTGGCCCGTGGCCTGATCCAGCTGCTCCGGTCTCCTCTGCGCACTGAAACACCACAAAAATATGCATAATAAGCCCAGGTTTCGTACATTCACATGATGCCAGTCAAAGCAGACAACAGCAACAGCACCCTCCTCCCCTTAGGCCCCCGCTCAGCCAAGGAGGCGCAGCAAAACCCCACCACAAACCAGGGAAATTGCTCAGATCAGCAGAAGGATGCGCTTTACCTTGGGAAACGAGGCACAATTTCTGCTTCCTCTTATATAACCCAGCAGCAGAGATGTAATTGAATTATTCGGTGTATTCGGAGTCAAACTTTAGTCAGAAAGTTGCACATAAAAATGTGTGTGAGAAGTTTGGGAAGCTCAACCTCCCGCCAGCCAGGGCTCCCAGCACTTCTCCACCACAGACTTCAGCACAAACTCACTGGAAGAGGCAGCAGTGACTCTGCTTTGCAGCCTGCAGGGACACGGCCAACGCGTGCTAAACCAGCTTCTCACAACCTACTTTCACAAGTGGCTGTGAAACCAGAAGCCTGCAAAAAGCCCTGTCTATTGAAAGAAAAACCCCTCCAGAAGCCCAAAGGAGCCAGGAGAACTACTTGTACTTTCTTGGCTATCCAGCAAACCTGTGTAAGTCACCAGTGAAAGCAACTAAGGGCTTTCCCTGTGGCCATATAACTGGGAAATCAAGAGAGCATTGGCTCTGCTCTAATAATCAGTACTGAAGTAGGAAGCACAGGCAACAGAGACTTTTGTGGGCTGGCTGCCCCCCAGCTGAACCCTATTCTGGGTGATGTGAGTCTTGGCTGGGCAAAAGAACCAGCTGGGATGAATCTGGTCACCAGCACAGGACAATGAAACCTTCCTGTGAAACCACAGCTACCCAGAAGGTGCAACCCTGAGGTCAGGATCACACCCACTGCTGGTCCAGCAGCAGTCCCATAGCCTGTGGAAGATGCTTGGCACGTCACAGTGCTGAGGGATGCTCCTGGCCATTCCAAGGAGCTCTGGAGCAGCTCCAGCTGCAAGAGCTTTGAGTTGTTGTGTTTCCGAGCGTGGCGTGACAGCCTGCACACCCTCCTTCCATGTGGCTTCAGTGCAGGCACCCTGTAATGTGCTGCTGATGGACCACAACTGTATGAGAACGAATCTGTGATGGAAGATGTTTATCTAATTACAGAATAATTTGGTGCGTGTGCTTATCAGTAACGCCCACAAATATTTCTCAAGAAAGCAGAAGCCCTAATGCCCTCACTACCTGTGACCTACAGCTGTTTAAGGAAAATATTACTCAGAACCTCAAATTTAATACATTGTTGATTCACCCAAGCAGGGTCTGACCTTCTGAAGGTTTAAAAAGGGAACTTAAATGCATAAAACTAATGAAATTCAAAGTGCATGTTACCACAGTAAGAGGAAGTCAGATGAAAATAAATAGTAAAATAGCACTTTGGGAATACTTTCTGTCTGCAGGTTGAAACCCACTTCTCTGAAGGAGGGATCGCACAATAGTAATAAAGCAAAGCACTAAGGGGGGACCAGTCTGCTCCAGACTAAAAAGCAAACTGCACCTGGTCCTGCAGCAGGCACCTGCATTAAGTGTTGTTGGCAAGTGCTGCTCCTCTATTGTTAGTTCTGACACCTTTGGGTCGATTTGGGGTTTGCCTTCTGATGCTGGGTGCTGCACACACAGCATCTGTACCTGGTGGAGATGGGAGAACTCAGCCCCAGACACCAGCAGAAAGTACTGTCAGAAAGCAAAATGCATCCTCTCAAATTTAATTCCTACAAAACCAGCATTTATACACTAGAATACACACCATCCTCATGGTGTATTAAACAACTCTGAAATAACATTATTTGAAAAACTTCATGTATATATGGTCAAATAAATTATTGTTGTTTGGAATAACAGAATGGTTATTCTGCCCAGAGAAGCTGTGGCTGCCCCATCCCTGCAAGTGTCCAAGGCCAGGCTGGACCAGGCTCGGAGCAACCTGGGATAGTGGAAGCTTTCCCTGCCCATGGCAGGGATTTGGAACAAGATGGTCTGTAAGGTCCCTCCTATCCCAAACAATTCTGTGATTCTATTCCACTGCAAATTTCAAAATTCAAAAATTTCCCCCCCATTTGATATGAAAAAATGTTTGCCACCAAGTAGGAATTCTGGCTCTGGACCAGCTCTGACCACAGAAATCCCACTCTACCACAGTTTCACTTCCCACCTCAGCGAAAAATGGGAATAACTTACAGCAGCTCCTCACAGTGAAAGTGTTTAGCAGAGTACTGGTAGTTACCACTTATTTTTGCAGCTGGTGTTAGTAGCACTGGCACTCTGGCTTATTTAGTTCAAGCACCTTTCTTTAGATAGTGAAATTTTTGAGCAGAATTTTTGCAGCAAATCAACATGGGATGTGCCACACCTCTGGATCTCTGCTCCATCAAGGAGCTGTCACACATCACAGAGACAAGCCCACTACATTTCCTACCCAAAACAGAGCATGTGGCTCTCTTGAACATGCAAAAACTCATAAAGAACAACACAGCAGGTGCTGTTATTTTGCCCCGAGCATCATTCCTGGCACAGAAGAGGGAGGAGGGCAGTTGGTGCTCACTGCCTGGCAGGTCAGTGCTGCTCCAGAGATGCCCTCCCAGCCTGGGTCGGAGCTCCCTCCAAGCTCCCTGCAGTTTTTCAGGTGCAAAGTAATGCCAGGCACCACCTCCGTCCCACTCCCAGCAGCAGTTTCACTCCATGCACTTATATCATCACAGCATTTATTTATTTTATAATTATCCAAGATGCCTCAGCCTCCCCATGACACAGGCTGGGCTGTCTCTCACTTGCACCAGTTGAACGTATCCGTGAAATTTTAGGACCAGAAGAAATCATCTGGTCTGTCAAATACAGTAACTCAATCCAGGAGAGATGCCTCAGGAAAGAACATGAGAATAGTCATATGGAATCAGACACAGGCCCACGCTCGTTGCATCTTCTGCCAGGATGCTCCAACATTTTTATGCCTTGTACCCATCCCTGAGCCCTTTTTTGTTGCTGTTACACAAGCCCAAACTGCAGCTCAGCCCCTTGTTTTCACTACAGCCTTTATCACTGATAAATATTAAGTAGCACCAAGCTGCTAACAGGTTCCAAAGGAGTACCCCCCAATGCCACTGGATTATTAACAATTAAATTGAAATGCCTTAATAAGGCATGATTTTCCTCGTTTGATGGGGGCTGTATTGATTTTACACTGCCCTAACTGCTGAATTAGAAATATTGGGCGACACAGTCAAAGATCTCCGCAGGGTCCAAACTCAGCAGCACTCTTTGTTACCAACAGAGTAATAAATTTGTACAACTAAAGAACAACAAGTGCATTTGACAGAGTTTATTAACAATTATACTGTCAAGGTTTCCATTTATGATATTCTGTCTATGAATGCTTTATCACAAGAAGGGCAGGCAGAAAGCTCTAGTCACCTGTCCACAGTCACTGGCACAGGTGGGCAACTGGGAAGATGCTGTTTTCTTCCTTTTTTCATTATTTTTACATTGAAAAATAGTGTATTTCTTCTTCTATTTTCTAGAACTCTCCATTTTCCAGCACAAAGCTGAATGAGCAATGACAAAAATTAACCCTCAGCTCCATAAAAGAGAGGAGATAAAGCTGCAAGGTTGCTTGCCATGGAACCCAGAGCTAAAAATCACCCTGAAACATTAATCCATACCCAGCTCTGCCTCTCCATTAGATACTTCTCCTGATGAAAAAGGTCCAGAATTTCCCTTGTTCCACTCAGGAACAGACACTTGTATGAAACCAGTCCTTCTATTTAGGGCTGGTGCAATGCCCTGGGAGGAGATGGGTAAATACTGGGAGGTAAAAGCTGCCTGAGATGAACAGAAACATGATCAGCACAAGGCAAACCAAGGGTCAAAGCCATTCATCACAAAATCGAGCTCAGGGTGTAAGATGTCACAAGCACCTTGGATTTTTTACCCTTGTTTTTTCCCTGTAAAAATTATGGGTTTTTTCATTAAACATACAAGAATTGGGAAGGCTTCAAAAATAAAGTCCTATTTACAGCCAAAACAAATGTTAGACTGTTTGCTGGTTAATATTTAATTTCAGAAAAAAACATGATTTGTCCTAAACCAGACTCTTGATGCCACGGCATCACCAGGGAAAAGATGTCAGCAGCTTTCAGGAAGATGAAAGCAGTGCAATGACATAGCATTGGTTTACTACACCGTTCCAGTAAATCAGTACAGCCTTCTTATTTGGGAATTCCCAGGTAAAGTCAGGGTCTGTAGGAGGGAGTTGCTCTAATTAACTGAAGTAGGTTCATCAGTGCCACTAAATCTTACAGGCAAGACCCAGGCTTGGAGCCAGCATCCCAAGAGATGTCAACAGGCCCTTTTTAACACAAGGTGCTAACTTGAGAGCAATAACCATGACAAGGTAAATGCCAACACCGTTTATGTCTCTGCTATAAAATCAAGCAATAACGGTATTACACAAAATCTACACGCACGGCTGGTAAATCAAGTCTTGTTGACTTGTGTGGAAGAGTTCAAGAGAGAGCATGTGCATTGGTTTTCTCCTGATTTATTGGTTTTCTTCTAATTTCACATCTCCCCCTTGAACACACTGGCCACATCCAGCTGCCACCACACCCCGGCAGTGCTCACATCCACAGGGGCTTGGCATTTGTAGTACAAGTAAATATTCCAAGAGCTGCACCCTTCCTATGGATTGCATCCTTTCCTCTGTCTGGTGCCAATGGAAGTGGGTCCCTGCTCGCTGGGCAACTGATCTAATTACTGCATTGTAGCAGATAACAAGAACACAAAAATAAGTGGCAGTGTCGCCATCATTTTACAAAGCACACAGCCCGCTCAGGCTTTCCAAAGAGGAGCTGGGTTTGTCCATGGAAGACAGCTCCCACCTACACATCCTGATCAAAAATCAGCAAAATGAGGACAAGCAAGTCTTTTCTATCAGTAAAAAAAAAGAGGGAAAACTGGGTAGAAAAAGAAGGGAAATGTCTGCTTACCTGCAGTAAAACCAAGGGAATGAGAAGCAAACAATTCAAAGCATGAAAAGAGAGAAGATGTGAAGACACACCCAAAAGAGGGAGGCTGGGCTGACCAACAAGAATTAGAGCTGCTCAGCTACGAGCAGAGATTTGACCTAGTTGGTTCGACTGAAACCTGATGTGAACATCCACATGACTGATTTTAAGAATCACTGAGTATAAGCTATTTAGAAAAAAAACAGGTAGCTAAGCAGAAGGGCAGTTGTACTCTAGGTCAAAATGGCACTGAGTTTGACTTGGAAAGACATCATTCTGAATGGTTATGGGTCGGCACAGGAACAGCATGGGATAATATCAGATATTAGCTGGTATGTGCTGCCTGTCAGCATGTCTGACTGGAAAACAGGACATACAACCGTTCAATAAATAAACAGAAAAAGAAGTGTCTGATGTGGAGGGTCTCCAGTTTCGGTCATGCTCAGAAATACCCCAAGCTTGGGAATTTTATTTGGGGCAGATTCATAGCTCAAAAAGTATGAAATCCAGCACGGAGAATTCTTTATCAAGCTCTGCTTTGACCAAAAAAAAAAAAAAAAAGAAGCCGTTTCAGAGTTAAAAACCAGCACCTGCTTAAATCCAAGTACCCCTGACTTAATTACACCAATGTCCATGCAGGAAGAGGATCATGCTTGGAAAGTGTGCACTGAATAGTTTAAAAAAAGCGAATGCCATCCAGCTGAAATCAAAACAGAAAATACGAAATGGTGACTGGAAGCTGTCAGGGAATATTTTATTAGATGGCAACACAAGCATTCTTGTGAAAGGCCATGGTGTTTAATAACTAGCTTTTGTGAGCAGTGGAAAAACCCTGTTCTCCTGCAGCTTTGTGCTCCGGGGTTGCTTTATCCCCATCAAATAAGATGCAGCTTCTGTCAGGCATTTTTCCCAGTGACTGAGGCGTCCCTAATGCGCATCTCCTGATGCCGACAGAGTACTTGAGCTGCTGCTTGAGCCTTCCATCCAATCTGGGCAATCATTCGGGTCCTTAACCTCCACCCACATACCTGTTCTCATAAATACAGAGAAACATGATATCCTCGAGTCCTCTGCCTCCCGCTTACACCCCACTGGGGCTGGGGTTCAAGGAGGGGCAGCCCGGCAAGTGGTGGCATAAACTGCTGGCCCTCAACACACCAGACAAACAACCTGCCCTGGAGGAACGCTGCTGCTGTGGGGTGAGCAGCACTGCATGCAGGGTGTGACAGCTTCCTCCTCTGGCCGTGGTTTTGCAGGAGATAACATACCTGGAGCTGCTGCTGGTTTTTCCCTTCATTTAAAATGCAGAGGTCTACGAAATCCATGGGAAGGTAACAAGGACCAGGAGTTTTATAGTTTTACACAGTTATCACAAACCACTTATTCTCTGTTTTATCAGCACTGTGTCTAGTTCAGCTGAGAATCAGCAACAGGCAAACACATCAGTGTCACTCGCGTTGCTGCTCTACAAAGCACGGCTGTTGAGAAGCATCTGCCATCTTATTAGCTGAATCCTGTGTACCAGAGGAGGGGTTTATGACTGGTTTAAGCTCTAAATAAGCATTTATTGGCTTATTTTCATTCTTGGCCAACTGCCTTCTTGTAAAGGTTTGTGAGTCATTATCAATTGCAGTTGGACTAGACAATCACTGAAGGCCCTTCCAATTGGAAATATTCTATTTTCTATCCTATCCTATTCCATTCTATCCTATCCTGTTCTATTCTTCTCTATCCTGTTCTTTACTAATCTGGTTTTGCTATGTGGCAAATAAATACTTCATTTGCATCTAACTTGGCCCTGGTTGAGCCAAGAGCAAATTCCCTTTTGGTGCTTTGCAACATAAATCCAGAGCAATGGTTGTTCCCACCCACCAGCCCAACATCCTCAAACTCTTCTCCAGAGAACTCAAGGTCTTATGTCTACCAGTCACCCTACACAGACCATAATGAACATTGCAACTGAATGCAAGGCCACTGATCCCCACAGAGTCCAGAGCAGCCTCTGTGAAGCTCAAGACTTGAACTGGAGTCAGGGCAGAGTTTTCCATCTCTCTCATGAACCCTTGCAAGCCTGAAAGTCCCTACATGACCTGCACATCACCACATGCTGCTCTGGGGAGCTGCCCTTGCAGCTGCTGATGCCTGAAAGGTGTGACCACCACTCAGGATCTTGGCCAAGCCCCTCAGAGCCACTGGGAAATTGGCTTGACAGAAGAGCCTGTAGATAATGATCTCAGTCTCCCATATATCAAAGAGATTTCTTCTCTGATAGCTTTTCAAGAGCAGGCACTAGGAAGGCTCAAAGGTTGGAACAGGTCTCCTTTTCAAGGGATATAACTATTGCTGAGAACATTTCTTCAAAGCATTAAAATCTCTTGAGGATAAGGGTGTGTCTGATATCATTCTGCTTCAGTGACAAGGAAAACCAGTTTCCTCTGTGACAGCAGAAAACTACGTGTAAATCTTCCAGAGACAGAGTAGGAGCCACTTCTTGATCACAATGCCATCAGCTGCATGGCATGAGAGGAGCAGTCCAGCTTGCTACTCAGAGCCAGGAGGTTGTAGAGCATGAGCTTTGGCTCCACCATGCCTAGGATGAACATGGGATATATAACCTTACTCTGCCTCTCTCTGGGCACTAAGGAAGTATCTGGAAGATCCAAAGCAAGAAGGAATGGTAGCTCTCCCACTGAATGGATGAAGTCAGAAGGTCAGCAGGTCTGGGCTCATTAAATACCCCTGGTTAAGCACACTGCAGTAATTGAGGTGATGCTGGAGGTGGCCATGCTGCAGGCTGGACAGTAAAGTGGGCTGCTGCCCTCAGAACTCCTCTCCTCTTGATTGCAGGACTTGGAAGGCCTGCAAGGAATTATGAAAAGCCCTGCCACAGAGACACAGTCCTGTGAGCAACACCAAGGAACACACAGGGAAAAAAGCACACAGGGCAGCTAAAATGGGGATAAATGTCCCCAGGAGTCCTGTTGAGGTGTGGGCTGGAGCTGTCTCTTCCATTTGATTTCCACCCAGCTACTCAATGTGTCGCCTCCGTATCCTTCCCCAGTTCAATTGCTTGCCATCAGCAAGTCATTTATGTGTGTTAAAATTATATAAAAGAGCCATGACAATCTTGAAAATACTGTGAGCAGCAGAAAGGATGGGGATGATGGGCAGAGTACCCCAGGCGAGGAGCAGCTGCTCCCCTCTGCCTCCACCCACTCACATCTTATATCCAAGCTCCAGCAATTAAAGGGTAGAAGAGCTGATTGCCTCAGTCACATTTAACTGAAGGTCTTTGTTCCAGGAAAGCCACCACCATGAATTACTGCACTGTATTTATGAAACGCCAGCAAAGCCAAAAGATAAACCATGGCATGAAGCTAAAGAAATTTTATGGCACATGGCTTGTGAAAGCTTATCTTGTAAATCTGCAATTATAACCCACCCCCTTCTCGAAAGCCTCTCTGATTTTAATTAGCAGCGACACAATTTTTTGTTTAGTTCATTAACGATTCCCTGAAGCAAGGCAGAGTGAAACTACCTGCTCTGGACTCAATCCTGCAGCGTGAATGGTGCCTGCTCTGAGGTGCCTAAACTGATGGCACAAACTTCCAGTAACAGGGCCCATAATAAACTCAGCTTCAATCTATTTGCAAGGCTGGAAAAAACACCCAAATACATGACTACTACAATTTTCAGATATAATTGGGGGAGAAATAAATCAGAAAAAGTGAGAAGATTTGTTAGAAAGAAATTAAAAGCAGCAGGTGGAAGGGTAAGAAAGGGATGTTTCCATGGCACCTGATAGCAAAACATGCATTGTCAAGAGAGGGTTTAAGACATGGCCATTGCAAGGCACTATCATTAAAGAACCAAGCTACAGGGGTAAAAGGCAATACTTCAAAAGGGAAAAATTTTACCTAGGTGAGGAAAAAGTAAACAAACAAACAGACCCAAAATTTTAGCAAATTAAATTTGAATGCCTAATGAAGCAACCCCCTTAAGGAACAACTCGTAAATTGGGGGGGAAATATTTTCTAAAACTTTAGGAATATGAAATCTGCCAAAGAATCTGGAAAACTGAAAGAAGATTGAAATGTGGCAGAAATAATTAACGAATCCAAGACTGTAAAGGAAAAGATAAATCAAACCTTTGCCATGTTGTTTGCTAAGGAGAAATTTATGAAGGTTCCCACACCAAAATCCTTTCATATACAGGATTAGTCTGAAAAATTGCCTCAGTAGGAGAATTGTTAGGATAAAAATCTACAAAGAAAGGAGAAAAAAGAAGTGAAATATGATAAAATAAGGGGAAGCCTTCTTGTGGGTTAATAACTGACCAGGATTTAGGATGCCGAGGACAAAGGCAGATGGTCAGGTTTACAAAAGTAGAGGTGCAGGATCTTGCCATGGGATAAATGGAATATATTCATAAACAGCCTGGGAAGGGGTGGGATAATGAAAGGACAAGTTTGCTGAGCCATACAAATTTATTCAGAGTATTCAAATCTAAAGCTGAATGCAAGGAGCTGTTGAAGGCTCTCCTGAACTGGATGTCTCGAGACGCTGTGGCAGGTGAAATCCAAGGTCAAGAAATGCAGAGTAAGGCACAGAAGAGAAGACAGTCATAGCCACTCATAGTGATGGGCTCTAAATGAGACACTGATGGTCTGCAAAGAGTTTTGCAAGCCATTTTGGACCATTCTCAGCAAATGTCAATTTAATGCTCATCAACAAATATAGAACAATCTACCCCAAAAAATATACAATTAAGTTATTTTGGGAAAAATGCATTTTGGAAAGCAATTCAAAGAGAAGAGCAGAGGCAGCCAGTTCCCTTGACTTGCTGCTGGCTTCCTTCCCCCCAGTGGCACAAAGATCTAGTTCAAGGCTCCCCTTCACAGTCAGGCTCAACTCCATCCCTGGATGGAGCTGGAGGGATTCCTGCAGGTGCTGATCAGCTGCAGGAAACTGCTCCAACACGAGCACAGGTGGGTAAAAGGGAGCCAACCCCAGGGGTCTGGCTCCACCAGGACAGCATTCCACACCATCCAAGGGTGCCCTTGCTTCTGTGGAAGCTCCAGCAGCAAGAAGCTGGTATTCAACCATTACTGAGCTGGGAAGACTGCAGGGCCCTTTTTTTGGATGAGTTCCACCCATGTTCCAAAATTAAAAACTGATGCACAAAAATGTATCATTATCCATCTCCATGACAGCTTGAGTCAACCAAACTCAGCCCAGAACAAGGAACAACACTCATTCCAGGCATAAAAAAATAGGGAGATCCATCAGAAAGAGAAGTGCTGTTAAAAAAGAGGCAGTAATGACAGACCAGAAAGAAACTGGTTTGTATTTTTAGAAAAAGGAAAGAAAAACCCAGTTAAAACAGCAATTTCTGGGAGAGGAAATCAAGACTGCCATACTGCAGAAACATGAACAGCTTCTGGTGACTGCGCAGCAACCTAAAAATCCTGACTTTGTACCCTCGTTTGTTTGAGCCTGGGCAAATGAAGCACGAGACCTATCTTTCTGTGTGTGTCTCTGAAAAACCATAGCACTTTTATCCATCCTGCCATTGTGTCTTTGCACCTCAGAGCATTTTGGCCATCTCGTATTTGTCCCTCTAACACTTCCCCACTTAGGTCCCTAGTTCTACTTTTTTGTTGTTGCCTCAGGTTACCAGGAGAGTGGACATCTGAAGTATGGAAGAACAATCAAGAGAAGAACATTTGGGCAGGGACTGAGAAAACAGTGATCAAGTGATCCTCCCCACAGAGCTCCAAGCACTGCACACATAGATGGATATATGGAAAAACTGATGAGCTCATGCTTTCTGGTGAGGAGGAGAGATCCATATCCAACATGGCTAGATGCTTTTTAACAAAAACTTCACATCAGGTTGTGTTTCTCAGAAACCCATCTCAGCTGTAGAGGTTTCTCCACACCAGCACACGTGGTCCAGTAATGCCTATTATTGGAGACAAGACTGTGATTTCAAGTGTCTGGTGGGGACATTGCCCTGGGACTGGCACAGGACGGGGTTAGTATCGGTGTTTGTGTGTCTAAGATTTGCACTTCCTGGTTTTCAGAGATATGAACTGGAAGCTGAAATGCATTTTTGTTTGTAAAACTCATTATTCACAACAGGAAAGGTAAAGCAAACCCAAGGAATAATACATTACCAGTACTGTCAGAGACAACACCAACTTCAGTATTTCAAAGCTGCTCAGTTTAAATGCACTTTTGAAATAGGAGAGTCTGAAATTCCCTTGCCAAATTCTTTATAGGATCAAAGGAAAACACTTCTCCAGTGTCTGCAATTCTTTGAGGAGCCCTGTCCCTGCCTGCATTTCCCTGACGCACATACCTCAGCCCAGAACATTGGTCCCCAAAGAGACAGAGGCATCTGCATATTTGATGTATCTGTCCTCGTGGAACCCTCGGAAGGCTTAGCTTGGCACAAATGGCAGCAGGTAAAATGTAAGGCTGAGAAGCTTAGTTGATAAGTGAAGCAGATTTTAGACATGTTGGTAAGTAGAAGGCACTTTATTCCTACCCAAAGCAGCTCATTGATTTTTGTTTGCGTATTTCAAAGAAAAATAAAGATGTGGTATTTTGTTAATTCAGAGTGTTTGGGCCTGTATTTTCAGCTAATAATAAATCAAAATTAGCTTGGTAATTACCAACAAGGATTGGGTGAAACTGAATTATACATCCAACAGGAATCCTATCCCAATCCATTAACCAGTGCTTAACATCCATGAACAATGCAGGAGGAGGAGATACTGGAAGATGAGGAAGGCAGATAAAACACAGCAGAAAAGGGACACCTAAGGGGACACCTCTTTAGTTTCCTCCCAGAAGGATGTTTCTGGATGCCTTATTTTCACCAGGTTGAGGTAATCACTGGCATATAATGCAGTGATAGGGATCATCTTTTCCACTCCGACAGGAACTGCTGTTCTGTCATAACTGCAGTGTGTAACCAGGCAAAACCTCTCCTGCTACAATGGTAAATGGGCTTTACCTGCTCTGAAAATCACCACCACCACGAAAGGTTCGGTGTAACACGCCCTATATAAATGGAAACAACCTCTTTTCCTGGTGCACTCCCCAGCTAAAGGACTCCCAAGCAAAACATCCACAACAACTTACAGACAAGCAGGAAAAGGAGGAAGGCTTGGAAATTTCCACTCCTCAGGACTACAGATCTGCCCTGAATACAAAGGGATGGTCGGACCGATTCACAGCGATGAGCACACCCAGCATCACCTCCTTACGTCCGCTGGTGTCGGGAGTATTTACGGAGAGGTGCCGGTGCCGCCTGGCCCCGGCACAACGTGCTCCAGCACTATCTGCTGCAGACATCTCGCAGGTTTATATCAGAGCCGAGGCAGCCCACGGATGTGTTTGAGTCTGATGTGGTTCCCCCACCCTCCCAAGAGCCATTCCTAGCAGAAGAATAGAAGAGCAAGGAGAAGGTCTGCAAGAGCTGCATTCCAAAGGATTGCTACCAACAGCTGCCCAGTGCGTTGGGAAATCCTGAGATGAGCAGGGAAAAAGAAACCCCAAATAAGGTGGCTTAGCATCATAGGGCAGGAGACAACAGAGCTGATAGACCTGAGAGGAAATACAGGAAAGATCTGCTCACTTCAAGGACAACAGGAAGTCCTCTGCATCCTACTGCTGGTCCCACAAGGACTATATTAGTGGGTCCCAAACCTAGTACCCCACAAGCACCGGACTGGCAATCAGTAATGTAATGGAAATTCACAGAAGCACAGAATGGTTTGAGTTGGAAGGGACCTTAAAGATCATCTCGTTCCAATGCCCTGCCATGTGCAGGCACACCTTCCGCTAGACCAGGCTGCTTCAAGACCTATCCAATCTGGCCTTGAACACTTCCAGAGATGGGGCAGCCACTTCTCTGACAAATTGCCATACATGAACTACTAAAACAGCCTACAGCAAAATTAAAATGGAAAAAAAGTACATTTACTCCATCCTGTAGAACTCGGAGGTTATTGCTGAGCATGGTGAGAACAGTTCAGGCTGTGAACACCTCAGGTGTTAAAGCCAACCAGACTAAAACCAGCCTGGCCACAGTACCAGGCACTGGCATTGCAGTGCCCAACTGCAGCACAGCTGTACCTGGAAAGGCTGCAAACCATCAGTGTTTACTCTGACAGTTAACTGGGAGTTCAGTGTTTAAAAAAAAAAAAAAGGAGAGAAAAAACCCAACCAAATAACAATTTGTTTCCCTAAGAAGATTAATAGGTGCATTTAAAGAAATCAGGCTGTAGGCTTAATGAGAGAGAGGCAGCAAAATCCTAAATGTGAGACCTCCTACAGTTTTTTAGTCCAGCTGTACAATCAAATAATAGTTTATGTAACTAGGATTGAAACAAAATAAATTAAAAGTAATTTCACGTTTCATCAAAGAGAAAAGTACAGTTTGGCGTCAACGTGGAAAAAGATCTAGTTCAGCTCTGCATTTTCCCCAGCCTTTCATAAGCTTTGTATTATCAGCTGATTTGGTGGGTTTTTTTCACATGAGGAAGGCAAATTACCAAGTCCCTTAAGAACTTATTATATATTTCCAATTTTCAACTATTCCTATTTTATAACTCATAACTTCACATATCTATAACTGAAATGTTTTCTTTAGGAGATGAAAAAAAAAAACAAACCACCATGCTGTTTTTCCTGGGCTGCAATCTGGTTTTTCTGGTTAAATAATAAAAAAAAAAAAGTGGTTAACAGCTACAACATGTCAGTCTTTGAAAGTAATTCCCACACACAATTCCATCCTTTTGCAGACATTAAATATGGCAAATTCTCTTTGCACTTCTGATGTCTAGACTGATGAAGGAAGGGCACAAGCTACGAACAGACTTTCTCTCCTAATGGGAAGCCCATGGCAGACCTAGTTGGGTCTCAGGTGGGGTGGTGAGAGGTGCAGGACCCTCTGGATTCATTTAACAGCTTAAGAAGATGTGCTTAACAATGATCTCACACCCATATACAACTTTCAAGGATGGAGCATCCTGAGAAGGAGCATCCTGAATCCCATGCCAGAAGCGGTTGCATTCTTCAAGTTTCTACTAACAGATCTCAAAATCCATAAATATAGGCAAATTTCAAAATAAATCCCCACACTTATGATGCTCAGGATCAATTCTGCAAATGGATGTCCACTGAAACCAGGCTCTGAGCCTCTCAACCCCACATTCTCTCAGCAGGTAGAGAAGCCTGTGAGCCCCCACTGCCAGGCAAGACTCAGAACAGGCTAAAAAGCAATATTCCATTGACAGGTGAGGAAGCAAAGAGAAAAAAAGGGTTCAAAGGCTGCTCTCGGCTATTGACATCTGGCCTCTGTGAGTGTCCCTGCCCTGTAAGACCTACAAATCTGACTGTGCCTCTGGCACTCTGGATGGAGGAGGGCCTGCCAACCTCAGGCACTCCGGCTGAAACACGGGATTTTGTCACATCTGCACCGAATGACATTTTGGTTCACCGTGATTCTTCTTCTACAGCCTTCAGAGGAGTTGTCAAATCCTCAACTGAAAGCTATTCAGCATGGGAAACTCTGTCATGTCTGAAAGACTGTGGTCCCTGTCAGGTCCTGGAGCCAGGTGAAGAATGGTTAGTCATACCTGCCCAAAAAACCCTCAAAATTCAGCAACATTTCCCAAGCAGCATGAATGTATTTTCCATACAGCATCTGCTTGCTCTGAGTTTAGTTACAGCTGTCAAAAATGGGAGAAACCCTCTAAGAGGAGGGCAGGAGATGCTCTTCTTGTGAGCAGCACCTAAGCATGACCAGCAGAAGATGTTCAGGTGGCTGCAGCTGTGGTGGGCAGCAAGTCACAGGCAGGAGATGACAACCTGCACCTCACAGAGGGGTTCAGAAGCTGCAGGACATCCTGAGCAGAAGTCAGAGTACAGGACTGAAAGCCTGCTGATAGAGAAGGAGATACCACTGAGAAACACAGAGGTGGCTTCAGCGTGTTCAGGAAGCAGAAGGAAACCTTCTCATGGTCAGAGGAGCTGGTGCAGAGGTTGCTGCAACTCAGGAAATCACTGCATAACTGCCATGGAGTGAGAAGACTTGGTGTCTGTAAGATATCCTTCTTTAGCATCTGGCTGTGAACATGGAGAGCCGTGGTGGACAAGGGTAGGACCAACACATCATCTCCAAAGGCTCAGCTTTGAGTCTTGATCCTCTTGTCAGTGTGAAGCCATTCCCCCTTGCCAGAGTCACTCCAGGCCCTTGTCCAAAGCCCCTTGCCAGCTCTCTTGGCTTTTAGGTACTGGAAGGGGCTCTAACGTCTCCCTGGAGCCTTCTCTTCCCCAGGCTGAACAACCCTAGCTCTCCCAGCCTGTCTCCATAGGAGAAGAGTATCTCATTTAAGATCTTAGTCATTACCTCATTAGTGGGGTGTCTACCAGCAGGTAACGGCCCAGCAGTCTCCCCTGGTCCTGTGTTCCCACCTTTGCTCACCGGTACCTTACACACCCCACTACAGTCACTTGGCTCTTGGACAACCATGCCCACCACCAGGGAGCACTAACAGTCTCCAAGTGGAGACATTCATCCTGCTGGTCTAGGGAGAGGGTGTAAAGGCTCTTCCATCAGGAAGTGAAAGGAAGCCAAGAGCAGGCTGCTGAGTGGGTTTCCAGGAAGGACTGCTGCTGCATAGGAGGCAAAGGACCAGGACAGGAGAGAGGTCTGGGGACAGACTGGGCAGGAGAGGGGTTTTGTTGTAGCTCTTCTCAGAAGATGCCTAAGACACTCAACTGCATTAAATACAAGCACATTTTTCTTCTATAGACAATGACCTAGAAAACACAACTAAATCATTTTTGACAAAAGAGAATGCACCAAACTATTTAATCACATCTTCAGGGGGGAATGAAGCCAGTAAGAATGGCTAATCTGCTGCTCATCACAGAAACTATAGTTTTGGGCCAAGGGAGACTGTGTATTTTGGAGGCGAGGCTTTTATTTAAGCCTTCAGTGATCATATATTCCATTACACCCTCTGGTAAACTGCTTCTACACTTATTTATGCTCACTGTTAACATACATTTCATTGCTACTTGGCTAGCTTGGACCTCTGAACTCCAGACTTTGGTTTGCCTTTGCTAGCTGCCATAACAATCTTTACCGCCCAGCACCAGCAGCCAGGCTGGAGGGCACATGCCCTCCTCACCACCAGCTAAACCATGGTACTTAAATAAATCAAAAAAAGAGAGAAAACAAAATAAAAATCACACTCAGAGGCACTTTTCTTGACTTGTCTCTGGGGAGCTCAGCATGGGCAGGGAGCCACTCTCTCCTGACCCATCAACCCCTTGTCCCCAGTCTGTTAATGGGCTGGGGTCTTCTCCGATATCAAATGCACACTAGGAAGGCTACAAAGAGGCCAAGAATGAGCGAGACGCCACCACCAGTGTGATTACATTATCTTTGGTATCAAACACAAGCAGAACACAGGTGAGGAGCCCCCCAGGGACATGCCTTCAGCCTCATCGTAAAGCACAGCTCAGTGTTAACAGGATGCAGAATGCTGCTTGCTCTTGTAGGCTCCTAAATAGCTCATTGGAAGTGCTGGGTGCTCTCAGCGAGGAGCCAGCTGACTGTACTCATAAAAACTTCCCAGCATCAGTGACATGAAAAGCGGTACGGCGTGCCCAGCGATGACTGACAGGCTGCACAGCAGCGCCTCAGGGTCACGCTGGAGCTCAGCACCTCCAGGTACTAAAACAGACAAAAAAACTTGTTCATAAGAACAGTCATTCCCACAGACTGATGCAAAAATAACAAATCTGTCATTCAAACAGACATTTGAAAACAGTGATGGCTCAACAGCGACGATCTCAATCTCAAGAAGAATAACACTTTACAATGTGTGGGACTGGGATGACCATCAGCACTTTCTGTCACTCACCAGCCAAAAAAAACCACTTGAGAAACATCCTAGAGCGGCAACACTCATCAGCAAAGACAACGGGATAATCTTACTTTCACATTTAGTGAAAAACCAGAACGACTTTACTATGGAGCCACTTCACCCCACGGAGCTACCAGTTCTTGGGAAGTGCTGCTTGCACCCTGACTGCCTGTCCCATCCTTTCCAAGGATGCTCATGCTTAAGGAAATTAGTCTGATACTGGAAAAGGATTTCTGGAAAAACATACTTGGCCAGCAGTGAGCCATATTGAGAGCCCTGGCTGGGGAAGCTGCAGACGGCTGTGCAGAGAGGCTGGGTATGTGGCAGACAGGCTGTGGTGTTCTGCCAGGTCCAGATGTACATCAAGTATTCCCCAAACTCATATAAACCGCAGGAATATGCCACAGCATTGACTATCTGTTTGCACTGAATTGGAAACATGATGGGAAACATCAAGTATGTGCTCCATTCACACAGCAGAGAAAAGAAACAGTTTTATTCAGACACATTGGAGAAGCAGAATTGGAGAGGCAGAAGTCAGCCCATTGTGCTGCTTGGTGTGGAGGGACCCATTGGCCCCAGTGGTCGCTGGGGTCACTCATGCTGTGGCACCATTCCTGAGCATCAGTAGAAGAATCACGGAAGTTTGGGTTGGGAGGGACCTTAAAGATCATCTTGCTCCAATGCCCTGCCACGGGCAGGGACACCTTCCACTAGAAGGCTGACCACCAGCACTTGGATTTCCAGTGCAAAGGAAATGACGCTGCAAACTGTGCCAGAAGAAGCCAAAGGGTCCTCCAACTTTTCAAGCAGCACAAGCCAACACAGCAAAGGAAATCAACCCTTCCAAATTCTTCTATATCCTTCCTTCTGAGCAGAAGGGGACACTGTAGGGACATCATCAGGATCTCCTCACCCAGCAAAAGCAAGGGGTAAAGAGCCATGCTCCCAGCATGCCATCTAGGCTGGTTCCAGCAGTGAGAAACCCCAACCTGTGAAACAGATTGCAAATCTGTGTATTTGTTTTGGAAATAAAGGCATTAATATTTGATGCCAAACACTGTGAATATTGATGAGCACATTCTCAGAAGAGGTTTTGGAGTTACTTAAGCACCCAGAATTGTGCCATCTGGATTCAGTCACCTAATGGCTGCTCTCAGAGTCATCAAAAGTGCACAAAGCACCACATCACAGCCAGCACCGCCTGCCCATCGCAGGGGGTAGGACAAGTTGAAGCCCAGTGGGGTATTTAACACCGATAAATATTTTGACTTGATCCATCACAACCACCATTTTCTTCTCCTCCTTTTACCTTTTATTTTGCTCACACAAGTTTGATGAGCTTGAAATCTTGTGCATCTGTTCTTCCCCTACTCAAACCCAGGCTCAGCTCCCTCCTGACCCTCCAAATGTCTTCGACCAAATACTGCTCACTAAGTGCAGCTGTGTGGCAGGCTTTTCCAGAGTGCCAGTCCACGGTTCAGCCAGGAAAAGCCTATTTTGATACTTGAGTTTTCCAACAGTGCCTCTGATGGTGAAGCCTCTGCCGCCAATCCTGCTCAGGGCTGAGGCCCTTTGGGGAGAGCAGAGCATGGAAACGAGCACGGAGCTGGATCTCTGGGCAAGTGCGAGCCCTGTCCACACACTGACTTCCCATCACACAGCCTGGTTTTATTTCTAGCACAGCTTTATGAAAATGGACATTGACTGCTCATTTCTGCAAGCTTGGGAAAGGTGCCCATTTAAAAAAGAAATGGGCAAACTTGTCTGTTGGTTTCTTTTAATTAGCTATATGTATACACTTATTACCTCTTATTGCAGTGGTACTTAGGGCAAGCAAACAAGCTAGCACATACAAGCGAGAAAAGGCAGAAGGGAACATTTGCCCTGACTGGTTCTTCCAAAGTTTCTCTGATTTAAAAGGTTCGCTCTTTCATTTCTGTTCCACTTATACTCTTCCCTATCACCAGATTTTTTACTTCAAGCTCCACCACCTGCCAAACAAAGCAACGCTGAATGTGCAGGGGGTAAACGGGATCAACACTTGTCTTGATGTTGTTCCAAGCCAAGAGAAGGCTCTGGCGGAGACGGTGCAGCCCATGCAGGAGGTGCTGCCATTCAGTACTGGAAACTTCCCTTCTTAGTCACTTCAAGACCTTCAGCTCACAACAAGCCTACCCTGAAGCTTAAGAAATACTGGGGTACAGCCCACGATGTGGAAAAAAGGTCCCAGCATCTCTGCCGGCCATGCCATGGGAGCAACCTCCCTCCCAACCCTGCAGACCAGCACTCAGCCAGGCTGCTGGCAACGTGCATCTCCCAGCTCCACAGAAACAGTGACGATAAAAGCACTGCTGCTCCCACTGACAGCCCCTGAATTTGTGGCCAGTCCTCAATGCTTCCCAGGAGACCAACCCTCTGACCCTCTCCCATCCTTCAGCTTGAGTTCATGCATCCAGGTGTCAAAAAAGAGTCTTTTACAAGCTCCACAGCTGAGCAGCAGAGAGACCGAAAACCTGAATGAATCAGGCATAAATCAGACACAAATACGACCAGAAGCCACAATAAAGTCTCTCTTCAGGATACCGGGAAAACCAGCCATCTAAAGCACTGTGCCCCAAGCTACAGTTCTGAAGTTGGGATCATCCCTGTTCTGCCACCCAGCCCCTTCTCATCCATCCATCAAGCTCCACCGTGAAATGAGCTTGTCCCTTGTGCTTAGGGGGTCTCTCTGGAGGAGCAGACTAGGACTTGCCAGGCACTGGGAAGTTCTCAGTCCAAATGCAACCGCAACCAATTTTTGGGTTCCTTTGATCCTACAGGTTAACGATGCTCCAGCTTTACATCTCGTTTGAGGCCACAGAGGGTGTGTTTGTCTGGGCAGACCAGCAGCAACCCTTCTCTCTTTCCTCTGATGCAGGCTGTCTTGTGTGAGTACCAGAGCAGGGCACAACCCCCTCAGGTGGGATTCCAGCAGCACCTGGCACAAGGGTGAGGTCTGCACTGAAAACATGTTGCCTGATGCAATCCTGCACCACATTGGCCTTTTCCAGAGCTGCATCTCGGTGGGAGAGCCAAACTGCCCCATGGCTGAGCACTCCTCCCAGCTTCCCTCCAACCTCCAGCTCCCCTGCACCTCCCTGAAGCATTCAAGGAGGAAATCAGTTTATAAATAGTGGTAGATGTTGCAACCTGAGGAGACGATGTTACTTCTGTGGGATAGTTCTTACTCCCTGAAGTCTCTCCATAGCATATGCATAATTCTCTAGAAACTGTTAAAATGGATTTAAACAGAAGACCCTGAAATCCAGGGTACCCCCAATAAGGTATTCAGAACATATCCCTCTGTAACACAAAGCAAACTGTGAAAAATGATACAGGAAAGTCACACTACTACGGTTTTCACTGGCTTGCACATGGATTTAGGTTACTTAATTCAGAGAGAAAAAAACAATTGCTGAAACATTGAGAGAAACTCACTTGCCCTGGTCACTTGGGACTCCTGAAGCAGCTTTCTCACCACACATGTGCTGCTCAGCCAGCACGAGCCATGCTGTGCTAAACCTTTCACAACATCTGGTCCAGCTTACATGCCCACTCTTGCACCTCATAAAGACGACTTTCTTCTTGAAGCCTGTTTTTTATTTTATTTCCACTTTGTTACCTTGAATTGAAATCCCTCAGTTATCTCAGCTCCCCACACCCCTCCCACGCTCAGGTTTTAAACACTGGCACAGCTCAGCATCGTCCCCATCCCACTGCTGCTTCGCAGCAGAGCCCCGTGCGGCCCACCTCTTTAATTGCATTAATTAATTGCAAGGGAGGGCAGCTCCCCGACAGCAGCTTCCCAGGAGGCCCAGGAGCATCAGCTCAGCGTGCGAGGGCTGGAGCACAGCCGGAAAAAACAACCTGGTGTTTCTGGCAGGAGAGGAGTGTGGATGGCCAACACTGCCAGACTGTGCTGCTCCACCCATCAGCCCCATGTGCTCCAGGACCCCCTGAACAAGAGGAAACACAGACACAGGTGGTAATGGGAGAGCAGTGCCAAAACTGGACAGAGACAGCAGACCTGCACAGCTCCCTCAGCTCATCTCTTTACAGCAGCCTGAACAGCCCCACAGGTATTTAATTTTAAATTGCTACGAGCAGCTACAAACAACTTCTCACTGGCAGAGTCTGAATCAGAGGAGTCAGTGACTCTCTAGCAAGGGGAACTGGGAAAAACGTAAAGAAAAATAAGCACGATTTCACTCAGTGGTATTTTTTCACGCTCCCTGTGTGAAAGCTCACAGGGATCTCACAGACAGAAGCCTGCCCTTGGCTCAGCCACTCTGTAGCATCCCTGAATCCTGCCTGGATGTTACGGTCCTGCCTGTGAGCAGTGACTGCAGCCCAGCGAGATGGAACCCACCGTCAGGCGAGACTGCAGCCTCCCGCTCAGGCTCCTGCCTGGATTTTCCCCATTCAAAGCCACACAACTGGCAACACCAGCTGTGCTCCTTGCTGCCCAGGCGAGGTGGAGAGCCCAGAATGCCACCACACGCCAAGGGCAAACCACCCGCCAAGTCCCTCACGTCCTTCCGTGCAACTTTCTGCTCCTTGTCTTTACTTTTCCAGATAGGATGATATTTTAAGTTTGTTTTTTTTTTTTTAATAAGGAATACCTCCAATCCCATGCCCGCTTCCAAAGCATTTCCCTCCCAGCTGGTGCTGCCTGGCATAGGGAGAGTGGCTTGGTGCGGTTCCCCGCAAGGTTTTGCACCGATGACTCCTGGCAGGGCTGCACGTCCCTCCTGTTATGTAACGACCTTTCCCATTTGGTGCTGGCTCTGGTTGGGGTGGCCACATTTGGGGCGGCTACATTTGGGGTGCACACATGCCCCAGTGCTGTCAGCCATGTGCTGCCAGGCACCGTCTCCTGACACTGACCAGACCCCCCAACCCTGAACCACATCCCCGCCTCTTCCCAAACCCTCTTCCCTTACTGGTGAGCCTCTGCCCAGCGGACAGCACCCCGCTTTCTCCTGCCCCCTGAACACTGCATTCATCCCTGAGGGCACACTGTCCATCTGCTGCACCCAGCCACAATCTGCACGCTCACCCTCCCCAGCACGGGCAGGTGCCCTGGAGCCACCAGTTCCTCCAGGGCTGTGCCCTCCAGCAGCGACCCGCCTTGGGTGCCCCTGTCACCTCCTGAGCACCACTGCACCTTCCTCACCTGCCTTCTCCCTGCTGCCCACACCCCACAGGCACACCTGCTCTCCCCTCGGTCGCGCCCCTGGCACAGCCCTCTTTTACCTGCCTGCCTGTGTTTGCCTGCAGGTGCCCCTCTGGTCCTGCACCCCCTGCCCGCAGACCCACCAGGCACCCCTGCAGCCCACACGGCTGCACCAAAACCCTGCGCCCATCACAGCTGGATGCACCACGCCTGCACCCCACACAGCTGTACCCCACACAGTTGTTCCCATGAGACCTGCACCCCACACACCTGCACCTCACAGAGCAGCACTCTGCACCTGCACCCCACACAGCTGTACCCCACAGTTGTACCCCACACAGCTGCCTCCATGAAACCTGTACCCCACACAGTTGTTCCCATGAAACCTGCGCCCCACACACCTGCACCCACCACACCTGCACCCCACAGAGCTGCACCCCACAAAGCAGCACTCATTGCACCTGCACCCCACACAGCTGCACCCCACACAGCT